>VDFB02028773.1:41253-104642 GCA_007258455.2 Sequoia sempervirens
TCTTTTAAACATATTTAATTGCAGTGGTGTATTAGTGTAATGTAACCTTTAAGTATTTCAACTTTAGAGCATGTAGGCGTGTTGATCAATTTGTTGAGCATGATGGGAATAGAAGATGAGGAGGAACATGATGTGGCCCCATCAGGTAAAGAGGACCACCCTCATGTTCTCTTAAACATATTTAATTTCAATTGGTGTATTAATTAATGTAACCTTTCGTGTTTCAACTGTAGATCAGGATTTAGAGGGTGTTCAACATGTTAAGCATGAGTCTATAAAAAAGTTCAAGAACATGATGTGGACCCATAAGGTAAAGAGAACCACTCTAATGTTCTTTTAATTAATGAAATACTTGTAACAATAATAATAAAACATATTAGTTTAACATTTCTTTCTTATTGCAGCAGATTCCCCCTTGTAGTGGCATCCACATCATGAGCAGACGACTAGGCGTACATTGAGATCATGAGCAGAGGGAAGAACAACTAAAGGGGGGACAAATATTGATTTATAAAATGATACTCCAGTTCAGCTTTATGTAGCTTTCAAAAAGAAACAAAAAAAAAGTGATTGTAATCATATCATGACAACCATATTTTTGATAATATGTAAAAACTGAAAGAATGAATATTATATGTTAATGAATGAATGTGAATATGTTAATTAATGAATGTTATATGTTAATGAATGAATGTTATATGTTATTAATCGATGAATGAATGATTAATGTTATATGATTGGGTATGGGGAATTGAGAGTGATGTGAGGGGGGGGGGAGTGGCCAAATGAGCTTCCACCATCACGTGGTTGGCTCTGTTAAGTAGAGAATATTAAACTATTCTCAAAACAAAGAGAAGCTCAATAAGGTAATGCACTTTTCAATATAAGAAATGCATCATTTGAAGCATCAAACCAATATGCAGTCTGTATGTATGATCAGTCGTCAGTCTCTGCAATGGTACATTTCCACAAAAAAAATTTTTAAAAAAAATTGATGCTTCATCGCAATTTTGACAAAAACCACCGACGGATCAATAGAAAGGTTCGACGAAGTTTCTATAGCTGCGACGAAGGTTTCTTCGTAACTCCTTTCCCATTTCATCACAATTTCGATGAACTTTTGGCGTTGTTTCCACACTACTCCTTGCCCATTTCGTCACACTTTCGACGGACTTTTGGTGTTCTTCTGACACTACTCCTTGGTATTTTCATCGCAAAGTCAACGAACTCTTGGTGTTGTTTTGACGCTACTACTTGCCTATTTCATCGCACGTTCGATGAACTTTTGGTGTTTTTTTGACGCTACTCCTTGCCAATTTCATTGAACTGGCGACGAACTTTTGGTGTAATTCGTCGGTGGATACACGAAGTGTTCATCAATATTCCTACAAAAGTTTGAGCCATTTCATGATGCCGACGATCGACGATTCTTCGCCATTATTTCGATGTTTAATCATCGCCGGCCTTTCGACGAAAAAAAGTGACGCAAATATTTTTTCCATTTCGTCATGTTTCCGACAAAGATTTGTTGAACGATCGACGAACGACCATCAGAAAATGGTGTCAAATTCAGTAGTGATGTCTTGTTGATGCATCTCTTGGATCTTCTACATCTGTTGCTCCATACTTTGCAAACTCTTAGCACCTGAGTCTATGCTTGTACTAGTAACTATACTCATGCTTCACTACCCCTAATCAGATTGAACGATTCTTGGAGCTACTATTGGCTACTGACTCTAATCATTTGCTAGAAAATCTCTAGATCTCCTAAATGCCTTGTCCTCCATGAATTTGACATCATGCCTAACTATAATCCCCCTATCCCTTAGAATAAATGTCCAATATACCTTTGAGGTCTTGTTGTACCCCACAAAGTACCTTCTCTTTGTAGTCTTATCTAACTTGGAATGTGTAGTCCCTAGAATGTGACAAAACGCCAAACTCTCAAACATCCTAAAGTGACTGACATCTGGCTACTTCCCTGTGAATGCCTCCTTTGGTGTCATATTTCCCAATACCTTATGTGGAACCTTGTTCTATATGTATAATGTCGTACTGCATGCTTCTACCCATAATTAACGTGGCATATCCTGGTCATACAACATAGGTCTTGCTACCTTTGATATGGAATGATTCTTCCTCTCAACAACCCCATTCTGTTGTAGGTTGTAAGGAATGATCCACTCTCTCTTGATTCCTTCTTTGTTACAAAACTCCTAGAACTTTGACCCTTTGTACTCACCTCCATTTTCTAATTGAAGAACCTTTATCTTCTTGCCTGTTGAATTCTCTACAAGAGCTTTGAACTCTTGGAAGCAATTGAAGACCTCGCCCTTGGTCTTCAAGAAGAATATCTAGGTCTTCTTGGAGAAATCATTAATAAAAGTAACAAAGTACTCAAATCCTATAAGAGACTTCATTGACATTGGTCCACATATGTTTGAATGCACTAGATCAAGAACACCCTTGGATTTAGTGTCATTCCTTGGAAAAGCTGCTTTCACAAACTTCCCCAACACACATCCCTTACATACATCATCATGCTCTGTGCTCACCTCTAGAACACCTGTCACTGTCTCATGAAGCAATTTAAGTGCTCCATGATGTGTATGGCCCATCCTCCTATGCCATAGCTCTCCTTGATCTCTAGGTTTACTATTTCTCATAAGTGCCTTATGAGTATCAAACTGTAACCTGTAAAGCTGACCGCTCCTAACTTCAATATCTATGGGTGATTTCCAATCCTTATGCTTGATTAACACATGCAACCCTCTAAATAGTACATTGTAGCCTTTATCTTGAAGGACAAATGTAGAAATTAGATTCATGCCCAAGCCTAGCACATGCAACACATCATGAATGGGAATCAGCTTGCCATTCTCCCTCTGAAATAGAATAGTCCCTTTCACAACTAGATTGAGTTTGGACATGTTCCCCATATAAATTTGGATTTTGATGTCCTCCTCCTTGTAACTAGAGAAGTACTCTCTAACTCCTATCATATGAAATGACGCCCCACTATCTATATACCAAACACCCTATGAGGTTGATCTAACCATACAAGCTATGAGTGTAAACTCATCATCCATTCTACTAGAAATATCATCTGCACTTGCTAAAGCTGCTATCTGCTTCTTTCCTTTCTTTTCATTTTTCTTCCTTTGTAGGTAATTGCTGACATAATGGCCAAACTTGTAACATTCATAGCATTTGATCTTAGACAAGTCCTTCTTCTTCTCACTTTTGGATTTGATCCTTTGCTAGACCCATTCTTCGCTTTCTCTTTTCCTGCTAGGGCAACGTTTTCCTATTCCACCTCACTTTTCTGACTATTACTATTGGTTCCATTGACAAGACTTAGTCTAAGCTCCTCTTGAGTGAAATCACTCCATAGTTGATCCCAACTTGGTAAGGTGTCTCGTTCATTAATAACTTGAACAAAGACACCCCACTACTCAATAAACCCATTTAGGGCAATTCGTTCTAGCTCGACATCATCTGGTTTATCTCCAACAACTACCAACTCATCCTTGACAATTCTAAGTCTGGTGAGGTAACTTGTTACGTATTCTTCCTTATTCATCTAGGTATTCCTCAAATTTTCTCTGAGAATTAACTTTCGAATAGTGGTAGCATTTTGGTACATATTCTAAATGGCATCCCACATCTTCTTCATTGTATCTAACTTTGCAATATGCAAAACTATATGGTCCTTAACACTTTCAATAATTAGCCTCCTCACCTTGGCATCTTCCTTCTTATATGTTAAGAGTTGTGTTTGATCTTTAGGTATAGCAATGACACTGGTCACATATTCCTTGATACCATTCTCTTCCAACAATAAAGAAATTATGGCTTTCCAGACACCAAAATTTGAGGCTCCATCCAATCTGTTCTGATCTCTTAAACTTGCTAAGGCCATTTCAAAAGATGAGTAAAATCCAAATAATCCTGAAGAGGTCAAACTGGGTTTCATAAACCCTCAATTTTTCCTTCCTGTGCATGTGTTGAGCCTTTTCTTCCCTAAGATTAGCTCTGATACCATGTGAAAACTCTATTGTAGTTATTGATTATTAATCTCCTATCTACACACATTATTTGACTGCTGAAAATTAATTCACAACAAATATTGAAAATAACACAGCTACAATTTCACAAATAAAATCACAAGAATAGAGAAGAAAATATGCAAAAATAATAAACACAATTTTTTTGGACAAATTGTCCCTAGAAAAAACCCCAAAGGGAAAACCAGTTCAACAGATGAGGAATTTTTATTAAACTTCAACAAATCAAGAGTTACATAAACTGCTTGCCTCTTACTGATAGAACTCTGACAATATTTTTCTTCTCCAAAAATTATTCCCTCAATTTCTCCTACTGAAATTCCACTATTGTTGTCTCCAACACTATCACTGTGCCCTTGCTATCACTGCAAATATTTCTCAAGTGTGTGTTCTCCAAATTCCCATTGATCCCCTTTTATAATATTCTCATTGAGCAACCAATGGCCATGATTTAATCTCAATCGATGGCAAAGATTATCTGGACTCTAACTAACCACTTTCTAGAAGTCTCTAGAGAAATCAATCAATTAATTAATTAATATTTTTGGGTATGGAGTCACCTGTCCAAGCTACACAAACTAAGAACATTAACCTTAACAACCAAAATTACCCTACTCCACACCATCAACAAAGAGAAGACTTAATCACCACTATTATATTATCTAAATATATATATTAATTTTTTTTTTTTTCTAATCCTAAAAATAAAAGTATTAAAATAATAAAAATTACAATTCAATCCAATTAATGTGTGTCCAAAAATAAATATTTAATAAATCTAATTTAAATATATTAAAAATTGATCATCATCATTATAATGTATGATAACAATATTTTTCATAATAATAATTTTTAAATATTCACTAAAGGGGATTGAATAGTCCAAGACAATGGAAGGTCTAGGTTAGTTCAAAATAATTTGGAGTTCCATAAACTTTAATTTTTTAGGGAATTTTCGTTGTTTAAATAAGTACTCTTTTAAATAAGAGAGTTTTTATTCATTTTATATTAAGAGATGTGTTATATAAATTATACTATAAGATATTGTCTATTGGAAGCAAGTAATTATGGAAGGTTATCAAGTGGTGCAATAATATTCTATTATTAGTGATGCATATGAAAAGTATTACGACATTCTTGTTTTTCTAGATTTTATAGAGTTTATTTTTTGGAACTTTATCAACAAAGCGTGTGAAAGATTTTTTTCCATTTCAAATGATGGTAAGACTATTTTTATATTGTGAGTTTTTGTTAGTTTATTTGTCACTTTGGAGTATCCATTTCTATTTCCCTTTGGTTTTGTGTAGATATAGATATAGGGTGACATTTTTTATAGCTCAAAGGTGTCAAAATAGAAGGAGATCACTTTAGATTGTGTGCCAAAGAAAAATTTCCCCTTGTCATTTTCATGGCCTTTTAGGTCTTGTTTCATGGTGTTGGAACTATGTTGCTTTGAATTTATGTTGTGACAAGGCTTGAACATGCTTATTTAGGTACTAAAACTCAAAGAACAACGTCTTGTGAAGGTGTTGTGAAGTGTTGTAAGATATTTCTACATTCTTCTAGACTCTATTAATTACAATTCACCTAAAAATCACCTTTTTACTCATCAAAAAGTCCTATTTTAAAGTATTGTAAAGTCTTGTAACAAGATTTCACGCTTTTCTAGGCACATCTTCACTATTTATCCCCTTTTAATGCTTTATTTGACCCCTTTATGCTCTCATATGCTTAATTAAGTGTAGTTTTGAGTATTATCCTGACAAAAAACATTAAATACAACATATTTCTTGACACACATTTTCAGGTCCTAGGTGGGACCCATTCGACATGGGTGGCAAATGAGTCCCCCTTGGCCCCAAATTCAAAATATTTTAAATTTCCTTTCAGGATTTTATTCAGAAACACTTGATGTCGGCCTGTGATGAGGTATGAACGGGTAACTAAGGCACAAGTGTGTATAAATAAGTGATTTTCACCCCATTTTACATCTCCTACAATTCTCCAACATTCATACATCATATTCAAGCATTCAAGAATTTTACATCTTTTCAAGCACTATTCAAGCACTTTAAAGTAGCCATTGGCATTACTTCAGATTTACATCATCAAGGGTTTGGTAAGTTAATAGCAATTGCATGTTGTTAGTTTATCATTCCTTTGCATTTCACTATTTTATTAAAGGTTTGATTACCAAAAGCGGGGTTTGACCAAGGAAAACCCCTATTCACTAAACTTAAACCATTTTTCCCTCATTGCATGTTAGTTTGTAGACCTAGGTATGGAGATTTGACAAAAATTTTGGTGTTGAAGATTGGTTTACAAGTCAACTAGGTGCTTTAATTCAACTTAAGTCTATTTCAAGCTTGGAGAAGGTTTTCTGTCCGTTTCCCGCATAATTGACTTTGACAACCCGACAAGCAGTGATTCCCAGATCTGGTGTTGCAGAGTTGTCTCCTGATTTTTTAGAAATTTGGTAGAGGACTGATTCACCACCTATGGAGAATGAGTCCCACCTGAGGACTGAAAAATATGAATTTTGTTAGATTTTGGATCCCGACAGATAGAAACTTGCTTCCGACAGTTTTTCACCAGGAGGAGGACTAATTCACCACCCTAGGAAAATGAGTCCCACTATGAAAAATTAGTGATTTCACTCAACATTCACAACACTCCAGATTCATCATATTTTTCCTAGGTGCACTTTGATTCAACTCATTCCTTTCTGTTCTGCATATTTTCTTCATTGTTTTCATATCACAATGTGTTTTTAAACATAGCCTTAATTTCACTTTTGCATTCATTTTCATTCATTCAGATTAGTCAATTGCATTTAATTTACTTCATTTAGGTTAGAAAACATCACACATAACATTATTTGAATGAACCATTAGCATTTTTGCTCCTATCTCTCTCCTTTCAGGTGAAAAACCCTAGAAGAGCAAGAGTTGTCCATAGGAGCCAAAAATCAACAGTTCATTTTGGTGAACCCAACTTTTTGAGCACCTTGCATTTCATTTACACATTGCATCCTAAATTTCATTTGAATTAATATTCAATTAGTACATTGTTTTGTTTTTGCATTTTAGGACATTTTATCTTGCATTAGTGAAAGCTTCATTTAGATTTTATTTTTGCATTGCATCTCATTGAAAAAAGTAAAAAATATGCATTATGCATCCTTGTTTGCATTCTGTAGAAACATTAAAAATATCTTAAACATTCTGAAAAACACATAAAAATATCATACTGGGACTCATTCGCCACCCAGGGCAAATCAATCCCTCTGCACTTTTTAAATAACATTTCTACAATATTTTTGGCATTTTTCTGCATTACAGTTTCTTGTTCTTGCATTTTGTTTTCATTTATAGATTCTTTGTTTTTCATTATTACATCTTAGTTTATTTGTATCATGATATTTTATTTTCATAAGTTTTGGAATTCCTTAAAGTCATTGGTAGACATGTCCAATTGTGCCTTTGGTTGTGACCCTAATGATCTTGAACAACCTCATGCTCCTTCAACTCCTTATGATTGTCCTCCATGTGCAGTAGACATCATTGGAGAAGATGATGCTAGCATGAACAAGTTCTACAATGATTTCCTTGATAACCTAGAAGCAAATGCAACCTTTTATCCCTCAATGAGGTCACAAGACCTTCCCATTGTTGCACCTCCTAATCACTTTGAATACTTACATCCTAAAGTCACTATAGGACCTAAGGTTCCTTCATCAAGTGGACCTAGTCCCTCTCACCAATCACATTCACAAATTTTTTATGATCACAAAGTTACAAACACTCCTATTAACCTTGATGAGACGTATGGTAAAGGATTCACTATCTTAAGTATACAAGGTTGTGACACAACACATGAACATGACATCCATCAACTTCTTGAACAAAAATCAACCGAAGCACATACAATAGGACTAGGATATCAAGATCCTTCTCATCATGATAGACATCCTCTTCAACCTAGGAGACTTTGGGATGCTGGAACAGTGATCTTGAATGCTCCTCCTAACTTAAAAATTCTTCTTCCATGTGAACAACCATTATCTCCTTCTAATGACAAGGATGTTAGGATCCCTATGGGTCCTCTTCCTCCTTCTATTCATGAACAAGGTGAATCTAGCAAGCGAAAATGACCTTACAAACTAAAAAATATTAATTTTCCTACACATCCTCCACCTGAATGTGAAAGGAGACTTCAATTACTCTTAAACAAAGGTCTTATACTTTTACCACCTATGAATAGGTTGGTTACTTGTCCAAAAGATTCTAACATCCCATTTTGCAAATATCATTGTATCCTTGGACATCGTACTGAAGAATGTTGGACATTGAAGGAAATATTGGGTAAGTATCACTTCATTGATACCGATTGTTTCCCTGTCATATCTTAAAGAAACCAAATCCCATCTTCATGCCATAGTTGTAGAATTCCCTATTCTCACTATTGTATGATCCTTTCACATCACCCACCTTGGCTCATTCTTTCCTTTACACTTTGTGGAGGGCAAGACGTTGTTAGCCTTGTCCTTGTAATGCACTTGTCTTTATCTCTTAACTATGATATTCCTTTTCCGCTTAACCATTTACAATTGAGAAACCAATAACTTAGTTAATGGTTGACTTACATTTGAATTACTTGTCCCTTTTTCCTTTTCATGTGCGTATTGTGCTCCCTCGTATCATGTGTTTTATGTTTTATCTCTCTTCGTACACTTCTATTCGTATCTCTCTTCTTCTATATGTTGTACATTGTCTTTTTCTCTTCTATTTTTTTTTTTGTGTTCTCCTTTTGGGGATGACGCAAAGCATAAAGATGCCCATGTCTCTTCCATGTTGACCCAAAAGGTCCTTTTATCTTTTTTTTTTGTGTTCTCCTTTTGGGGATGATGCAAAGCGTAGAGACGACCTATGTCTCTTCCATGTTGACTCAAACGGTCCTTGTCTTTTTCTCTTTTTTGTTTTTTCCTTCTCCTTTTAGGGATGACGCAAAGCATAGAGATACCCTATGTCTCTTCCATGTTGACCCACAAGGCCTTTGTCTTTTTCTCTTTTTGTTTTGTGTTCTCCTTTTGGGGATGATGCAAGGCATTGAGACCGAAATGTCTCCTTCATGTTGACCCAAAAAAAATTTCATTTTCTTTCACCTTTTCATTTTTGTTTCGCTTGTGTTTTCCTTTTGGGGATGATGCAAGGCATTGAGACCACAATGTCTCTTCCATATCGACCCAAAATGGACTTTATTTTTCCTTTGTTTTTGTTCTCTTTGTATCATTCTTCTAGTTCTATGTGCTTTGGGGAATGATGACTGTTCCACGCTCTTTCATAAACACATTGCAGCAATGAACATACTGACCCCAAATCCATAGATCCCTTATGTGTTTGGTGTGCTTTCTTTTTAGGGGGACAACTCCCTTTTCTTTCTTCTTCCTTTTTCTTGACATTACACAACCTAACTTTGAAACATATGACTTGGCATAGGGCTTTCTAGGTTGGTTCTCATGTCTTGTTTTTTTTGCATTTTCTTTTCTTCTCTACTTTAAAGTAATTACTCACAGGATGATGTGTAGCAATTCCTTTAAAGTGGGGGGCATACATTACCATAACTCATCTGCATTCTTGGTTCCTAGTCTATCCTTTTCGTTTATTCGATGTGTTTGTCACTTTGTGGATGAAATTAGGGATGATGTCCTTCATAAGTGTGATCTTTCTAAGCATATTACATTCCTCTTGGTGGGTTGATGCGACACACTGCATCCCCTAAGTTGTGAATATACTATTCTTTGATTGGTCCTCTCTTGGAGACATTAGACACAATGTTCCCTAAGTGACTGACTTGCATGAACTGAACAAGACTCCTTTGAACACCTTTCACACTTTTACACTTTACATTTTTGCATCTTTACATTTTTACAATTTTCATTTTTGCCACCTTGCATAACACAACTTTCATGACTGTGGTACCTTTGTATTTTTGTTCATAAGCATTTTTCCTTGTTGCACCTTGTTAAATTTATCAACGGGTATAACTTTAATATGGTTGAGCGGGAAGCCCACCTAGCAGCATGACTTTTCCCCATAGCCACTTTTGTGTTTGTGAGTGCATACCAACTAGTGTATGTATCTAACCTTTTGGGCTTTCTCACCCCACAAAAAACTAGTTTCGTGGCCCCATAGTGAGTACATTTGGGCCTTCTCACCCAATGGACCGTCATGTGTTCTGTCGACCCAGAGTGAGTACACATTCTCTTTTTCAAACAATCAGCCTAGATCTAATCCACAACTAGTTGGATTGAGGATCAAAGCTTCATCCAATTCATTTCAACACTCTTGTGCTCCTTTGTTCTTATACTTAGTTTTCCATGGGATCTTCATCCTAGGGGCTTGATCATCCCTCTTGATCGTTGTTATTCCATGTTGATAGCATAAGTGCATTTGAACCCTCTTCTCGATGTTCATGGCTACTTTAGTGTGAGTTTGAAGCAAGTTCATCCTCTCACTAAAGTGGGGGCTAAATGTGCCATAGAAAAATGGCCCCTTGTCATTTTCATGGCCTTTTAGGTCTTGTTTCATGGTGTTGGAACTATGTTGCTTTGAATTTATATTGTGACAAGGCTTGAAAATGCTTATTTAGGTACTAAAACTCAAATAATGACATCTTGTGAAGGTGTTGTGAAGTGTTGTAAGATATTTCTACATTCTTCTAGACTCTATTAATTACAATTAACCTAATAATCACCTTTTTACTCATCAACAAGTCCTATTTTAAAGTATTGTAAAATATTGGAACAAGATTTCATGCTTTTCTAGGGACATCTTCACTATTTATCCCTTTTTAATGCTTTATTTGACCCCTTTATGCTCTCATATGCTTAATGAAGTGTATTTTTGAGTATTATCCAGACAAACAACATTAAATACAACATATTTCCTGACACACATTTTCAGGTCCTAGGTGGGACCCATTCGCCATGGGTGGCGAATGAGTCCCCCTTGGCCCCAAATTCAAAATATTTTAAATTTCCTTTCAGGATTTTATTCAAAAACACTTGATGTCGGTCTGTGATGATGTATGAACGGGTAACTAAGGCACAAGTGTGTATAAATAAGTGTTTTTCACCCCATTTTACATCTCCTACAATTCTCCAACATTCATACATCATATTCAAGCATTCAAGAATTTAACATCTTTTCAAGCACTATTCAAGCACTTTGAAGCAGCCATTGACATTACTTCAGATTTACATCATCAAGGGTTTGGTAAGTTAATAGCAATTGCATGTTGTTAGTTTATCATTCCTTTGCACTTCACTATTTTATTAAAGGTTTGATTACCAAAAGTGGGGTTTGACCAAGGAAAACCCCTATTCACTAACCTTAAACCATTTTTCCCTCATTGCATGTGGGTATGTGCAAAATCATCATGGAAAAAATAGGCCCTTAAGTGGAAAAAATTCAGAAAAATTAGAGTTAGGAAACTTGACGTAAAAATTTGAATAAGTTATCTATATTATTTCAAAAACATGTAAGAATAGAATCTGTAGAAAATTGAATGTAGTTTCTAAACTACTAGGTTTGTTTAAAAAAATAAAAAATCTATTTGGTGAAAATTTGAGATTTGAATATAGTGGTACTTAAATTTCAGGGAAAATAAGAAGTAGGTGTTTCTACCACCATAACCACAATAAAATGATAATATTTTTTTATAAGAATTTAGATATAAGTAGAGGACTCATACCCCAATGTGATGCATTTTTTTGTAATTTTTCATGTAAATAATTAATTATGAATTTTTTATTACAAATTTTTAAAAATATAAAACTCATATGTCTAACCACCTTAACTTGGTCAAAATTCATGAAATTCATTTTTATTTTTAATCCTATAGTATGCAAAGCATAGAATGTGACATGTTTTAGATTCAAAAATGTGATATTTTGAAAGCTATAGTTTTTCAATCACCTATCAATCTTTAGTTGTAATTTGAATAGAAAATGAATAATAATACTTATTAAATTCAAAGTAAAGCATAATTTATATTGGTGGAAAGTTGAGAATCTCCTTTAAAAACCCTTTTTGTTTAATCAATTTTGGGTAAAAAAATAGTCGTCAGCCACATACCCATCATATTGCCACTTTTTGGCCCATCATGATCCTGCACATACCCATGTTTGTTTGTAGACCTAGGTATGCAAATTTGACAAGATTTTTGGTGTTGAAGATTTGTTTACAAGTAAACTAGGTGCTTCAAGTCAACTTAAGTTTATTTCAAGCTTGGAGAAGGTTTTATGTCTGTTTCCCACATAATTGGTTTCGGCAACCCGACAAGCAGTGATTCCTAGATCTGGTGTTGTAGAGTCGTCTCCTGATTTTTTAGAATTTGGCAGAGGAATGATTCACCACCTATGGTGAATGAGTCCCATGTTAGAACTAAAAATATGAATTTTGTCAAATTCTGGATCCTGACAGACATAAACTTGCTTTTGATAGTTTTTCACCAGGAGGAGGACTAATTTTCCACCCTGGGCGAATAAGTCCCACTTTGAAAAATCAATGATTTCAGCCAGCATTCACAACACTCTAGATTCATCAGATTTTTCCCAGGTGCACTCTAATTCAACTCATTCCTTTCTGTTCTGCATATTTTCTTCATTTACTTCATTGTTTGCATATCACAATGTGTTTTCAAACATAGCTTTAATTTCACTTTTGCATTCGTTTTCATTCATTCAGATTAGTCAATTGCATTTACTTTAGTTCATTTAGGTTAGACAACATCGTCACACATAACATTATTTGAATGAACCATTAGCATTTTTGCTCCTATCTCTCTCCTTTTAGGTGAAAAACCCTAGAAGAGCAAAAGTTGTCCATAGGAGCCAAAAATCAACGGTTCAGATTGGAACCTTTGTCTTATGCAACTTGTTGATACATGGGTGTATGAAAATTAAAAATTCAAGTTTGTATTTTCATACACCTCTGTATTAACACAACTCTTAAATAGAATGCTACTATATGGAATAGAGTGAAGAGGGAAGGGCTCACCTAATACACTGAGAAAATTAAGGGTAGAAATGCAACCTCTCCATTGATTTTTCCCATGGATGAAGGGATAACATTATTACTATTAAGGTTTATAGAGATAGTAAAGCCATAATCATTAGCATGGTGATAAAAGGGTTGAAAAATATTTATAAAATAGGTGAAGGAAGAAGGAAGTCTAAATTTTTATATTTTTAAGGACAATGGGAGAATTCATGAATTGGAGGATGGTATAATATGAAATTCTCTCCCACCTCCTTGGGAGGAGGGTTGATTGAAAATAATGAAATGCATTACATTTAAAGGTAGGTTTCAAAAATATCTCCAATCACTTTTCTTTGCTCAATCATTTTTTACATTGTAGGACTATGTGTATTCCTTTATTTTTGTTAATATCTTTAGAAGCCATGATTTTAGACTATCAAGAGGGGATAAATGATATGACTACTTGTTGGGTGTTGATTCTACTTCTTTTCCAATTTGGAAAAACCTCTATCAACCCAACATTTTCCATAAGGAAAATATTGGTCTTAAAACCTTGGGTAAACCTAGTAAGAAGCTTCTTGTGGTTGGGTCCATATGACCCTAGGGTTAGGGCAAGGATCCCTCTAGTTTTAGGTTTTTTTTAATACTATCGTTAAAATGGTCAAGGCTACTAATTATCCTCAGAAAACCCCCTCTAATGTTGGAATATGTGCCTCAATACTTACTGACATGAAACTCCTGAAGGAAAAAGTCCCTGTGACATTGTTCATGTCTGGCCGACTAACTGTTCTAAATCTACTTGAAAAGCTCATGTCGCCAAGATAGAGTTGATGTCTTGCCGAATGAATTCTATCACTGTAACTAGGAGCATTCGGAGTGACCTTTTGTTGAATGGAGTTCTCTGGGCAACAGTTTGATCTTATCCGGCTATCTCACGGGTGTCGGGGAGAGGTCCTAGCGAATGGTGAATGTCTCACCGATAGCATATAGCTATCGGGCTAACACAAGGATCTCGGGGAGATCTCTTAGTGAGAATGGAAAGTCTCGCCAATGGTGGAGGTTTCGGTGAGATGTCCTAGCGATGAAGAAAGGTCTCGCCGAAGGGAGTATTCACTTGGTGCCTTCGCGGTGACAAAAAGACCTCGGTATAAGGTCTTGGCAAAGGCGATAAGTCTTGCCGACTCTTGGCCGCTTTGGTATGACATGTTCAGCCGGTATGAGGTCTTGGCAAAGGTCAAATGTCTTTCTGACTCGGTAAGACATGGGCACTCGGTGAAAGGTCTCGACGAAGGACATAAGTCTTACCAACTCGGTAAGACTTGGTTGTGTTCGGGGTGAAGTTTCGTCAAAAGACGAATGTCTTACCAACTGTCAGATGCTTCGGTGAAACCTGAGGAGACTTGACGAAACCTTTTGGCGAATGGGAAGTCTTGCCGATGGCAAAGTGGAAATCGATATGATTTGTGAGCATCAGTAAAACATTTTGCCGATGGAGGAACCTCTTGTCGATAGAAATGAAATGGTTATCAGTAGATTCAGTATGACTCATGGCCCTCGTTATAACGTCTTGTTGACTCATGGAAGCTATGGCGATATCGATATGAAGACTTTGTGGCATCAAGGAGACATTGTTAGTGTCTCACCGATATGCCAATAAAGTTTAAACGCCTTTGACCGTATGACCATCCTATGTGGCATCTCATGGACCAATCAGAGGAAGAAAAACTCGAATGATTGACAGTTGGCTTTTGCAATAGTGCTACATTGGAGCTAAACTGTATGCAAGGAAAAATCAATTGCTCGAAAGGAAACTGTCTATGTTTGGCAATGGCGGATAAGGATGCACAGAAGACAAAATCAGAATGTGAATAAAAATAAAAGGAGAACAATTCTGATTTGATAATTGTGTGAGTTGAATTGGATGTAATGAGAGCATTGTCTGTAACTAATGAACAGTGAGTAAAGCTACTGTGACTAACACCAGAGAGTTGTATCTTTGATTTGTATGTAATATGTTGTTACTGTAATACAAAGAGTTTCAGCTTGGTGTGGTGGGTTTTTTCTGGAAAGGGTTTCCCACGTAAATTTGTTGTTAGTTGTCTTTGAGTATCTTCTCTGTTTTAGTAATTCTTTCATGTGTTTCTTAATTAGATTGTAATTAGAAAAATTGAAAGTACTGTCTGCTTACTTCCCTATGGATTTGATGTTAGGAAAGTTGTTTTTGCACCATTGCTTTCCCTACAAGTGGTATCAGAGCCTGGCCAGTTGTGTTGTCCTTGTGAGTGGGTTGAGTTTTTTGTGTCAATCCTTTTCTAGTGGGAGTTTTGTAGAGTTATGTTAATTTAATTACAAATTAAGATGGCTAGCACATCCAGGAAGATGGAAATAGAGAAATTCAATGGTAGCAACTTTGAGTTGTGGAAACTCAAAATGGAAGACCTATTAGTAGACTGAGATCTTTCGGCTGCTGTGTCTGGAACAATGCCTCAAGGCATGAAGCAAGAGGATTGGGATCTTTCAGATAGAAAGTCTAAGGGACTGATAAGGCTCTATTTGGCAGACTCTGTTCTTCTAAACGTTCATGAAGAAAAGACTGCCTCTTCCTTGTGGAAAAGACTAGCATCTATTTATCAGGGCAAGTCCTTGGTGAACAAGTTGTTCTTGAGGAAGAAGTTGTACTCTTTGAGAATGCAAGAGGGAGGATCTGTTGTTGATCACTTAAATGCTTTCAACATGTTGATTGCTCAGTTAACATCTGTTGGTGTGAAGATTGAAGATGAAGATCGATGCATGCTGTTGCTATGTTCTTTGCCAGATTCTTGGGATCATCTGGTGATGGCTATTGGGAGTACGACATCCACTTTCAAGATGGAAGATGTTATTGCTTCTTTGTTGTCGGAAGAGATGAGAAGAAAATCTTCTGAGATGACAAAGGAGGCTTTGGCTGTCAGAGGCAGATCGAAGGAGAAAGGCAAGAAGAAGGACAAGAAATCCAGATCGAAATCAGAAGGGAGATCAAAGTCTCCTGGCAAGAAGTCCAAGGTGAAATGCTGGAATTGTGGGCAACCTGGTCATGTCCGAAAGGATTGCAAGGAGGAGAAAAAGAAGAAGAACTCTTCTGGAAATGATTCTTCTCAGAGTGATGCAGACGCCTTCATTGCAACTTTGGCTACACAGGCATCAGATGATGTCTGGCTGATTGATTCTGGAACATCTTTCCATATGACATCTCATAGAGATTGGTTCACAAAGTATGAATAATACAATGGTGGAAAGGTGTACTTAGCAAGTGAATCATCTTTGGAAATTGTTGGTCATGGAAGAGTCAGAATTCAATTCCCTGATGGAAGAGTGAAGGGAATCAATGATGTGATGAATATACCAGGTCTGGCTCATAATTTACTTTCTGTAAGTAAGTTGAATGATATTTGAGTGCATGTCACGTTCTCTGGAAATGGCTGCAAGATGACTAGAGGCTCTATGGTGCTGGCTAGGGGTGCTCGAATTGGTACCTTGTACAAGCTGGATGCATAAGCTATTCAATGCAATAGTGTCTCTGCGAAGTCACTTAAGGCTACCCATGGAGAAAAGAAGGAAAACATTCTTGATGGAGTAAATGCCATGGAGGTTAATCTTCCAGCAGAAAAGACTATGCTCTAGCATCATAGGCTTGGCCACATTGGTGAAAAAGGTTTAAAAACCTTGAAAAATAAAAACCTCGTAGAAGGGCTTGAAGATTGTAACCTTGAGTTCGAATTTTGTGAACATTGCATATATGGAAAGCAACACCGTGTTTCATTTTATTCCAATCCTCACAAATCTTCTAGTTTGCTTGATTATATTCATTTTGATGTTTTTGGTCCAGTGAATGTTCCTTCTTTGTCTAAATCAAGATACTATGTGTCGTTTATTGATGATTATTCAAGAAGAACATTTGTATATTTTCTGAAAAGTAAATAAGAAGTGTTCAGTCGGTTTAAGGAATCTAAAAACCTTGTTGAAAATTAGACTGGTAGGAAAATAAAATGCTTAAGGACTGACAATGGTGGTGAGTTCTGTTCAGATGAATTCGAAAGGTACTGTATAGATCATGGGATTAAAAGACATAAGACTACACCTTATACTCCACAACAAAATGGAGTTGCTGAAAGGTTCAACAGAACAGAATGGAAAGAGCACGAAGTATGCTGAGCAGTGCTGGCTTGGAGGAGAAGTTCTGGGCTGAAGCAGTCTCTACAACATGTTACTTGGTAAATCGTTCTCCTAACTCTGGTCTTGTTGAGAAGACGCCTTTGGAAGCATGGTCTGGAAATAAGTCCTCTCTGAGACATATTTGTGTCTTTGGCTGTGAGGCATATGCATATGTGCCATTTGAAAAAAGATCTAATTGGAAAACAAAGCTGTGAAGTGTATTTTTATTGGCTATAGCACTAGAATAAAATGATACAAGCTTTGGAATCCTAAGACTGAGAAGGTTTTGTACAGCAGAAGTGTTATCTTTCGTGAGTTGAAATCTTCTACATTAGATCTACAGTCAGAGAAGAAATCAGAAAATGAAAAGGATGTAGCAGGAATTCCTCCGACACCAGATAAAGAGGAATTGACAAATCAAAATGTACCTGATACTGAGGAGATCTCAAGTAGTTCTAAAAGTTTTGAAGAAGATGAAGAACCACCTCACCTCACTTGTGAGGAGGTCAACTTGTGAAAGAAAGCAACCTGATAGGTATGGGTTTTCTTTAATAGAGTCTACTTGTGCCTATGCTTTAATTTCTAGCACTGATGAACCTAGGACTGTGAAAGAGGCGTTTAAAATTTCTGATTCAAATTCTTGGTTGGAAGCCATGAATGAAGAAATGGCATCATTAGAAAAGAATGATACTTGGAGTTTGGTTCCATTGCCTAAAGGAAGAAAAGCTATGGGCTGTAAATGGATATTCAAAAAGAAAATTGGTCTGGATGGCAGTGTAGAAAAATATAAAGCAAGGCTAGTTGCAAAAGGTTATTCCCAGGTAGAGGGAATTGATTATGGAGAAATTTTTTCTCCTGTAGCTAAGCTGACATCTATTAGATTTATTTTGTCACTTGCAGTAGCGTATGACTTAGAAATTGAATAGATGGATGTGAAGATAGTGTTTCTTCATGGTGATCTTGAAGAAGAAATTTATATGTCCCAGCCGGAGCACTTTGTGGAAAAAGGTAAGGAAAGACTAGTTTGCAAGTTAAAGAAATCTATGTATGTGTTAAAACAGTCTCCTAGAATGAGGTACCAAAAATTTGACACTTTTGTTTTGTCATTGGGATTTGTAAGATCAAAATGTGATCATTGTGTATATTACAAAGCAGAAAGTGATCAAGTCCTTATTATTGCTCCCTATGTTGATGATATGTTGTTCATAGGCAATAGTAAGCTAATGATTTTTGATCTTAAGTCTCAATTGTCTGCAAAGTTCGAAATGAAAGATCTTGGTGCAGTAGGGTACATTCTGGGAATGGAAATAACTAGGGACAGGAAAAATAGAAAAATTTGGCTTAGTCAGAGTAAGTATATCATGACTGTTCTAGAGAGATTTTGTATGACTGAGTGCAAGTAGCTAGTCATTCCAGTTACACAGGGAACGAAGCTATCTATTGAGGATTGTCCAAAATCTCCTACTGAGATGGAGGGAATGACCAGTGTACCTTATGCTAGTGCAGTTGGCAGTCTTATGTATGCAATGGTATGTACAAGGCCAGACATTGCCCAAGCAGTGGGAGTTCTTAGTCAATTTATGGCTAATCCTAGAAGGACACATTGGGATGCTGTGAAGAGAGTGTTTAGATATCTGAAGGGTACTTCAAACTATGCTTTGTGTTACCATGGGAACTTGGTTGAATCATAGAGGACTCTCAGCATTCAAGGTTATGTGGATTCTGATTGGGCAGGGGACATTGACAGTAGAAGATCCACGAGTGGATATGTTTTCATGATCAATGGTGGTGCAGTGAGTTCGATGAGCAAGCAACAGGTTGTAGTCGCTTTGTCCACTACAGAGGTAAAATACATGGCAGCTACACATGCCTGTAAAGAAGCAATTTGGTTAAAACGTTTATGTTCTAACATTGGTTTTGATGCAAGAAAAATTACTATTTACTGTGATAGCCAGAGTGCTATATGTTTGGCAAAGAATCCTACTTTCCATGCCAGGACAAAACATATAGATGTACAGTATCACTTTGTACGAGATATGGTGGAGGATGGGAAGGTCTCTTTGGAGAAAGTGGATACTCTAGAGAATGTTGCAGATGCATTGACGAAGCCTGTGAGCACAAAAAAATACAAGTGGTGTGCCAGTTCGATGGGCCTCTTGGCCCATGAATTTTAGTAGTTTTATTATGCTTTGGAGGTGTCAGTAAGATCTTCATCAAGTGGGAGCTTGTTGGAATATGTGCCTCAATCCTTACTGACATGAAACTCCTGAAGGGAAAAGTCGCTGTGACAATGTTCATGTCTGGCCGACTAATTGTTCTAAATCTGCTTGAAAAGCTCATGTCGCCAAGACATAGTTGATATCTCGTCGAATGAAATCTATCGCTATAACTAGGAGCATTCGGTGTGACCTTTTGTTGAATGGAGTTCTCTGGGCGACAGTTTGATCTTATCAGGCTATCTCACAAGTGTTAGGGAGAGGTCCCAGTGAATGGTGAATGTCTCACAGATAGCATATAGCTATTGGGCTAACACAAGGATCTCAGGGAGATCTCTTAGTGAGAATGGAAACTCTTGCCGATGGTGGAGCTTTCAGTGAGATGTCCCAGCGATAAAGAAAGGTCTCGCTGAAGGGAGTATTCACTTGGTGCCTTCGCGATGAAAAAAATACCTTGGTATAAGGTCTTGGTGAAGGCGATAAGTCTCGCTGACTCTTGGGCGCTTCGGTATGACATGTTCGGCCGGTATGAGGTCTTGGTGAAGGTCAAATGTCTTGCCGACTCAGTAAGACATGGGCACTTAGTGAAAGGTATCAGTGAAGGACATAAGTCTTACCGACTCGGTAAGACTTGGTTGTGTTCGGGGTGAAGTCTTGGCGAAAGATGAATGTCTTGCCGACTGTTAGATGCTTCGGTGAAACCTGAGGAGACTCGACGAAACCTTTTGGTGAATGGGAAGTCTTGCCGATGGCAAAGTGGAAATCGATATGCTTTGTGAGCATCGGTAAAATGTCTTGCCGATGGAGGAACCTCTTGCCGATAGAAATGAAATGGTTATCGATAGATTCAGTATGACTCATGGTGCTCGTTATAACGTCTTGTCGACTCGTGGAAGCTATGGTGATATCGATATGAAGACTTTGTGGCATCGGGGAGACATTGTTAGTGTCTCACTAATATGCCAACAAAGTTTGAATGCCTTTGACCGTATGACCATCCTATGTGGCATCTCGTGGACCAATCAGAGGAAGAAAAACTCGAATGATTGACAGTTGGTTTTTTGCAATAGTGCTACGCTGGAGCTGAACTGCATGCAAGGAAAAATCAATTGCTCGAAAGGAAACTGTCTATGTTTGGCAATGGTGGATAAGGATGCACAGAAGACAAAATCAGAATGTGAATAAAAATAAAAGGAGAACGATTCTAATTTGATAAGTGTGAGTTGAATCGGATGTAATGAGAGCATTGTCTGTAACTGATGAACAGTGAGTAAAGCTACTGTGACTAACACCAGAGAGTTGTATCTTTGATTTGTATGTAATCTATTGTTACTGTAATACAAAGAGTTTCAGCTTGGTGTGGTGGGTTTTTTCTGGAAAGGGTTTCCCACGTAAATCTGTTGTTAGTTGTCTTTGAGTATCTTCTCTGTTTTAGTAATTATTTCATGTGTTTCTTAATTAGATTGTAATTATAAAAATTGAAAGTATTGTCTGCTTACTTCCCTGTGGATTTGACGTTAGGAAAGTTGTTTCCGCACCATTGCTTTCCCTACATTTAAAGGTGCTAAGTTGAATATAGAGGTTAGGCCTAAATCTAGCACAATCATTTCTACAACTCTTCACAAGGATGCTATTAATATTTAGGATGCCCCCCAAACCTTTCTCCCCACCCCTATTTCCTCCAATCCTAGAGCTCTTGTTAATGACATTTTGGTTAAGGTGGAAACCTTAGAAAAGGTGCTTAATTCCTAGTTGGGGTTTATGAAAGGGGTAAATAATGATAATAAAATGTTAAACAAGGACTTAAAAGATATGTAGCTTGACATGTGCAAGGAGAAGGAGAATAATTCCTTGAAGGACCCTCTTTTAGGAAATTGCAAAACTTAAGGAGATTATATCTTTCCTAGATTCTTGGATTGGTAGGATTTAGCTAGAGTAGCAAGAGGTGAAAGGATTTTAGGAATATGTAGGTCTTAATGATTGTTGAGACACTATCAAAATTTAGGACCCATTTAAAGCTAAAAGAATAACAAGTTCTAAATTATTGGAGGGGTTGAGCAAAAGAACCAGAGGCCAAATGAACTAGGCAAGTAGACTAAGAGACTGCAAAGAGTATAAATGACCTAGTTCTGTGAGAACTGTGCTTTTACTCTTTATTTTTAATATCCTCGGGCTACCTTTCAAACAACTTTTTGCTATCCTTTTTTGTGTCTATGTTTATCTCATAATGGCTTACATGCCAAAACTTTGTTATGTTTCTTATATTTTTATTTCTCCTATTAGTTGTTGACTTTGTATAAGGTTACAAGGCCCTTAAAACCCTTACTTTTACCCATATAAAATTATAGTTAAGGTAATGTAAAGTGTAGATTTATTTTTAAAAATTTGGAATGCACAATGTCCTATAAAATGAAATTTGACCTTTTCAAAAAAATTATTATTTAAATACATACTTTTAAAATAAGCACTTTAATTTGTTGCATGCTTTTTAAAAAATATTATTTTAAAATTAGCGTTGAAGAGTTGTAAATTAAATGATTTGGATGATGATATGCTCAATGATTATGCCGTTCACTAAGATCCAAGTTTTTAGAAATACAATTAACCAAAATCAATTCTTAAATATCTATGACAAACTAATTCCCTTTACTCATAATAACTTAATTAAAAACTAACTTTTAATTTAAATATATACTTTACAATGTGATATATCTAATCCAATTAAAATTAACATTTTATAACTTAATAATATACCACTACACCAAACACATAAAGCCACTACTTTGTCTTTTCTTCTGACTGTTGTGATGTTTGATTGAAAACCTTGAACACATTGTCTTTATTACATTCCATTAAATATAAATATTAATGAAGATATTTTGTATAAAGGTTTTCTCTTATTCTTCTTGCTTTTCATATTAACACACCAAATATTTAATGCAACTCATTGTTTGGGAACATTGAAACCTAAAAAGAACTTTGGCATTATATTGTCTTCCGTATAATGATTGTTATTTATGGTTTTTTTTTAAAATATTATGATTTTTTTAATAAAATAATTAATAATAAAAAATATATTGTTTAGGGTATAATTACATTGTCAAAATAATATAGTCATAAATATAATATACTAATTAAAATTCATTATAAAGACCGTACAAAACTTTTAAAATTAAGATTTGTATGATTAATTTCAATATATAATTATATATATATATATATATATAATTAATTAATGGTTGTGTTTTCAATTTTCATATAATTTGGTGATTTATTGATTTTAGAAGTATTAGTATTAATAATCAATATTCTTATTGAATTTTATTTTAAAATAAAAATAATACAATATTTAAAAAAAAGATATGATGATAAAAACACATTCACAAAGTCTAATGAAACATAATCTATTATTTCAAAATTAATGCTTGTATCTTATTAAATAATTTTAATTTAATTTTAATTTAATTTAAAATTAATTTATATATTTTAAGTATAAAATTAAATTAATTTGTATGTTTTTAATTAGCTTAGAATGGTTTTGTAGGGTCATTAAGAGTATGGTGTGTTAGTTAAATTTTAGTATTGTTGTTGTTAATAAGATTCAAATAATTTTTAGGTTATTGAGTTCGCAGACTTTGTGTCGTCATTAGACTGTTGAACTCACATAGTTGAATCACTAACATTAATGAGAGGAGGAGATCATTTTGTGACCTCCATTTATGTGAGATTGACCTAAAATCTTAGCTTTATCATTTTTGTTGAAATAATTTTTAATTATTTTTATATCATAAAGAAACAAATTACATCTTATAACATGTTGTTAAGTAATTATTAGTTATTTTGGTGAACACAAATTTTATTGTGGAAAACATGCATGAAAAAATTAATTCACATGTTTTAAATGATTTAAAATGGTTTTTTTTGGGACCACTTATTAACTATTTTTTATAGTGTAGAGAAAAAAATCACACCTTATAATATAAGAATTAGATTTAGTTTTAATTCAATTAGTTTTATAAAAATAAGGAATTAATATTGAAATAAATGATTGTGGTGTGTTTAAAGTGAAATAAGTGATTGAGATGTGAATGAATTGAAATAAATAAATAAATAGTTTGAGAGATAATATAAGTTTATTTAGAGTTGGACACAATGTTGAATTTAACTTATTTGACAAACCAATGTGTTGTGATAAAATACTAAAAACTAAGATATTGTTTTTGATAAGGTAAGCAAGGTTTTGAAAGGACCAAGAACCTTTAACAAAACTAATAGGACACACCAAACAACAAAGTCGCAAACTTTTCCAATGAACTAGAACCAATGGAGACACCGCGGTAGCACAATAGAAACCCAGACAACACCTGGTCAACAATGACCAGGAGCAACATAACACTTAGAACCAACAACAGTCTTGAGACAAAGACCAACTAGCGAACCAAACTTGGTGCCACAATCAGGAGTAACCGACCACTTAGGAAAAAACCCAATCCTATTGAACCAAGAAATAACCCACAATATTGCAGGCCCAAGAGACTTCCTAAAACCACTAGGCCACAGAACACCTACAATAGCTGGACTGCAACAGACCTTACGCTCAATTTAGACAAAAAAGATCCTAACCGTTTCTTACCAAAAGAGTGGTAAGAATCATACGAAGCAACAAAGAAACGTTCCGAGCCAAGGAACAACCCACTACTCAGCAAGCCCTAAAGATTGCTAGGATCAACCAGGCCACCAACCACTTGCAAGAATTAGACTGCAACATATCTTCCGCTCAAGTTAGCCAGAAATGAGCCTAACAGATTCCCACCAACAGAGGGGTAAGAATAACCCTTACCAGCAGAGAACCAAACTTCAAAATGAACCAACCAACTAGGCACCACCTCTAAAGGAGAGGGCTTCACCATAATAGGAGCACAAACAACAACCAAACCAAAGCAGACCAACTTGACACCAGCCACCCAACCACTAAAAGAAGGAAAATCAGAGAAAGAGATCAAAGCTAAACAAAGAAAAGCATTATCCAACTTGCAACACCCACCCACCAGGAAAATGAAACCACTCTCCACCTCAAAAGGATAGGGCTCCCCTCTACAAGAGCGGATAAAAAGAAAACCTTCCAAACCAGAGCCACCACTCACCAATACAAACAAGCTCCACCTCAATAGGAACTCGTAAGAGAGGAAAGAACTCTCCTCCATAAAAATAACCACCAACTCCACCTCAATAGGAGTGGGCTCCCCCTCAATAGAAGCAGACTCCACCTCAAAAGAAGCCAGTTGAAGAACATGGAAGAGACCAGTGATAGTAGAAAGGAAATACATCATATCCAAAGGCATAACTGGCACAGGGAACAAGAAACAAGGAGGAAAATTCCACCCAACCAATAACTTAAAAAAACCACCCATCTAGGCCAACCAGTTAAGGCCCAAGACAAACACCACCGAGAAACCAACAAGCTTCCACCAGAGCATTACCATAGGAGACCACACGTCCCCACCGGATCCCATGAAAGGGGAAGAACAATTGTATAGCAACAAGACCCTAGAAGCTTCCACACACTGAGCAAAGCACACCAACAAAAGCACCCTACCACTGCCAAACATAGGGAAAGAAGCGAAGAAACCCTGCACAACAACGACAGGAGCCATAGATAAAGAGCAGAGGGGAGGCCTACCACACCAACCCCAACCATTTTGCAGTACCAAACCCACACTTGGATCCTCAAAGACAAAGAAATCACCAGACCCATCAACCACAACAGACAAATCCGCTAAACTAATGAGACCCGAAGATCTTCCAAAGCCCATAGAAAATAGAAGAAACGTGCCCACAAAGGACACCTTTGGCCAAAAACAAAGACCTGCAAAGGAGACACAATGCATCCCAAATAGGAGCAAAGAGAGAATGAAGAACATAGTGTAGGTCAGAGAAGCTTGCACGAATGCATGAGAAGAAAGCCTGCCCACATGAGAAGCGCTCACAACGAGGGGAGCAACATGCCACACGATCTCAACAAGCCAGAGAACCACATCATCTTCATCAAGATCTGAATCTTCACCATCATCGACGACAAAAGTTTTCAAATTTGAAGTTCAAATCCTTTTCCCGCTCGACAGTTACAGAGCCATTTTACTAATGTAAAACTAAGATATTGTTGCACATATGTTTGGCATTGATGTCAACACTTTTTTTGGGAGATTGTTGCACATATGTTTGGCATTGTTTGTCTTTGATGTACACTCAATTTGGGTTGTCATTGATGTATGATGTTTTGCTAATAGTGATGTTATTGATGTTCATGGTTAGATGTTATGCCTTGTTTGATGATAGTTAAAGTTGTATTGAGTATGGTTGTTGTCAGTAGAGATGATATCATGATGACATATTAAGATGAGGATTAAAAGTAATGCTAAGATTGGAGAGATGTTGTTGATGGTCTCTAGTATGTTGTATGCTCTCTCTTGTTGTTCCTAAGTATGCGGTGCTACAAAGATGTTCTGGTCTTCGCATGTTGATGAAAGCTTCTACTACAAGAAGTTGCTTTGAAGTATGTTTGGGAGAATGATATGCATTCCTCCACCTTTGAAGATATGGTCTCATGGTTTGGGGTTCAACATTTATGCTCTATGGATGTTGCACTCCTATATTTTTAGGTCACCAATGTTGTCGATAAGGTTTCTGATAATTGCATTGGGTTGGCAGTTTTGTTGCTTGTTAAGATTGCACCAGAAAATGCTCCTCATTTCTTCGCATTTCTCCATTTATTGATGTTTTTGCTCATGCAATTTGGTGGATGTGCTCTCAGTGTTTGTGTAGTGTCTCGGTTCAATTTTCATGTGTTGGTGTTTGTAGACACGTAAAATATACTGATTGATCCCGTGCACTTGATCCCGATTAACTAACATCATTTCGTCCTGAATCACCTCTTCAACTTATCATCACTATTCGTCCCTTAATTAAATAAATAATCATTTATCTAATTAAGTCATCATCTCCTGTTAATTAAATAAATTAATTTTATTTAATTAATTCTATAATCCCCCTTTTTATTAAATAATCCATTTTATTTAATTAAATCTCTAAAGTTATTCTATTAAATTAAATCAATCTTTATTTAATTTAATCCAACATCATCCCTCTTTAGTTAAATAAATCAAAATATTTATATAATTAAATCTAAATCATTATTCCTCTCTTTTTTATTTAAATTAATCCAAAAATCTAAGTTAAAAGTCAAAATCACCTAATCTCCTATTAATTTAATCAAATCTTGATTAATTTAATCATAATCACTCCAATCCTCTAGATTTTGCAACTTGCACAATTAAATCATTTATTTGATTTAATAATTCCCTATTTACTTTCAAAATGGCATCAAAAAGGGAATATTCCTCCAAGTTTGAAATCTCCCCAAAATGACTTGTCCATCCAACAAAGCATTTAAAGCTCTTACATTGTCTCTTACATGTCGCCCATTTGGCATTTAACTCATCTTTCATCCCCCCTAAACATGTCATTTCATCAAATTCAAATTTCAAACTTGCACATCCTTCATCCATTCACATGTTGACAAGTGGCATATTGCCATTGGTTGATTCTTAGTCCCACATTGCTCTATTTTGGACATTCATCCATCAATCTCATCTATAAATAAGAGGCTAATCTCCTCATTTCAACATCCACAATTTGAGTAAACTTACTATGCTCAAATCATTAGCAAATTACATCCATTATCATTGAGTTCATAGCTAGGTTATGCAGATTTTTCTATTGGAGCACTCATCAAGCATCAACAAAGTGGATCAATCTTCATTACACATCAATCTTGCATCATAGGAGTTGGGAAAGGGTCAATTTTCACATCAAATTGACACCAATTCCCCCATGGGATCAAGAGTTTGCTTGTTTTAATAGGATCTTAATCTATTTCATTGTGTTCTTCATTCTTCTTTCCTATTTTTAAACTATGCTAATGGATTTCATGGGGAATCCTTGTTCTTGCTTGCACTAACCTTCTAATGTGTTTGTTCATGTTGTTTTGCAGGTATTGGGATTGGGGTTCACACAATGTTTATTGTAATTTCGTTTATTAATGTTCCATCTCATGGTTGTGTATTTTTTCCTTCTAGGATGAAGTGTTTTATTTCTATTTGGTTTGTTGTGGCCATTTGTGACATGACAATGTAAAATAAGTATTTGGAAGTGTTGTTGGATGATCGTGGAACATCTCTTTGTGATCTGCACATCATTGGTTGATCTCTTTGGTGTTGCATTATGTTTGAGTTGTCTTTTTGGGTAATTTGTGGATGTGTGGTTGATAGGGCTTGCTCTCTTTCTTGTGCTGGGTGCTTGGGGGTCTATACCAACATTTGAGGTTGTGTTAAGATGTATTTGGGTCTTGACCTATCTTGTTTAGAACTACATTGAGTAAATTTAGTTGAGTATATGTTTTTGGGCCGACTGGTAATGTACTACATGTTTCCCTATTACCGACTTGGGTTGTTGTGTGCCAACATGTGTGTTGTTTGGGATCACAATGGAAATGTAATAAGTTGTTTTTGGTCCTCTCTATCTCCTAGATAGGACCGCATTATATTTCCGTGGCTAACTTGTTGGAATTATTGTTTATCTTTTGTTCTAGCCGACCTAATTAGTGTTTTGTGATATTGCAGAGGATATGAATGAAATAATAAATCAGTTTCAAAGTTGTGTGTGTGGTGGTGTGCGAGTATGGAATGATGCAATGAATTGTGGAAAAGAAAGATTAGATGAGATTTAGCACCTCAATCAACAGAGTGTACTGTTGACATATGTTGTAATTTCCAAATCTTCATGTATCTTGCTATTAGACAGTGAGTCTCTTCAGTATGTGCTTGTAATTTGTATCTTGCCCTAGGATTGTGTGACTCAGTACTACAAGTCCTTTGTATCTTTCCCTAAGGTTGTGCACCTTAGCCTACAAGTCCTTCAGGGAGCAGTGTGCTTCCTTAGGTAATGAGCCTCAAACAAATTATAATTTTGTAAGTAGTGAGTTTCCTATATTGTGAGATTTCTCACCATGGTTTTTCCCTTCTTGGGTTTTCCATGTAAATCTGGTGTTATTTTTTACTAAAAGTATGTTATCAACACAAAAATATTAGGTTGATTACCATGTCAAAAAAATACTAAAACTTATTAAAAAAAATAAAATAATGATGCCCTAGATAAAATAATCTAGATTATGGTAGTATAATTTGTTTTCTATTTTAGATAAGTATTTAATATAAATTTTGATGTCGAGTGAAAACAATCATGTTTTAATACACACACATTTAAATATTTATTTTAAAATTTATATTTAGTAAAATTGCAACAAAAAAAAATTCATGCCCTAAAGTTTCAAGTTATAAATATACACAAAAAATTTGAAGGAGAAAAAGAAAATTTACTATATAAAGCTTGACATCTCATGTAGCGTCATTTTTCAACATTTTATCAACAACTAAACTATAGTGTTAATTTATAAAAAACTATATTCAAATAATTTTTTAATTTTTTCAAAAAAATATAAACATAAAATATACTAAAAAATACACATTTTATTAGTTTACATCATTTAAAAATTCCAAACATATATGCCACTTTGTAGTGATTCAAGTTTAAAAGTTAGATCAGTGTTGGTCGTTTCCTTTATAAAAGTATGACACAACTTTGTACTTTTATGTATCATGTATGAGTTGTCTTTCCTACTCTTAATGAATATAAAGAACTATCCGAACTCCCTTCTAACACTGTAAATTAAATCCAACACAAGCATCAGAAACTGTGACTTCCATTATTGATATCCCCTAGTATGAAGGTGACAATACTATCTGAAGAAACCTTTTAAAAGAGGCAACAAGATATGTCAATCAATTATTATTAGTAGCCATCTTCAAAATACTACAAATATCGAATTCATGCTTATGTGCAAATTTTCCTATCTGTAGATGGCGGCTAGGATAACAAATGAAACTATGATGCCTTTAGATTTATTAATTCACTTCATTTCTTGATTACTATCACAGGTGTAGATAGATTATAGATAAACATGTATAACTATGGACATTTATATAAAAATGTCACCTGAAAGTCCTATCTACAAACTCGATTAATTGAATGCACCTGGAAATTTGTTTTCAAACCCCGATATTTGTCTTTGCTCAAGACTTCATAAATTTCCACAACGATCTACTATCCATTAAAATCCATTGTGAATCCTAGATGAATATGCCAAACTGATGGAGATGGGTTTCCATCCAAATCCACCCTTGAAACTTGAGGTTTTTCATCCTCTAGTCTCTTGAAGTTGTGCTTCCAAAATCTTCAAATCAAATTCTCACAATCATGCCCATTCTCGAGAACCAAAGCTCTTATTATAATACTATTTGATGGTTTTGAGTAGTTATCCCATATATTAAGTGACTTTAATTAATATTGATTTCCTAAAGTCACTTTTATGAGTTATTTGATTAGTATTTATTATTTAATTATTGCCTTTTAAGTATTTTTATGTATTAATAATTAATATTATTTAATTCTCTCACTGTCAAAAAGGGGACATTACAAACCCTAACAATTATAATATTCATAAACCTAGTAAAACCACGATACATTCAACTTGCAATAATTTTTTATCTCAAACTATTATGTACTCTACCTTCAGATTGTTGTCATGACTCATCCATGTATATAATAAATACTTGTATTACAATCCTATAAAAATCGATATTTACCACTATAAAAATAGGTACTTGCCACTACGTGGCTACAATACATGACTTGCAAGAATCTATTATTTCAAACTATTATTTGACTTTCCCCTAAATTGTTATTCCATAAATAATTTATTGACTACCCAACAAACATAATTATTGCAATATTAGATAGGCAAATACTCGCCACCATATTAATATGAATTTGGTCATATTAAGTTAAGGGGTAAATTTATAAATTTTTATAAATAATTAATTAATTTAATAACAAAAATGTTATAAGGTGAAAGGTTGTGAACTAAACACCAAACACATGAATTACATTAAATATAGACAATCAAATTGAAAATAGATATCACAATATGAATATATTGTTGTATATGTGAGATGCCAATCTATATGCAAGGTATATTTATGCATTGTATATGCATGCGAAGCCATTTTGGAAGGAGAGAAGTGAGAAAAAGCTATAATTTAATATATATTTTCTTGTTATGTCTTATGTTTGTATTTGTACAAAGTTATTGTAAGTTTCCTCATTTATGGATAATGTTTTATGAGGTTTTTTCCTCGAAGATTCTCCCCTATATATAATGTGTTTTCTATGTATTCTATTTATTTATGCAATTCTCATTTTGCTCATTTTTATTTTTTAATAGTTAGTTCCCTGAAATCCTATTTTGTAACAATAATACAACAATTAATTTGACGACAAACAAAATGTAATAGCTGGACCAATTTTGTTTAATACAAAAGCATACATACTTTATAATACAACAATTAATTCAACTAAAAAGATGTATGCATCCAATGCAATAGCTGAACCAATTTAGAAAAAAAAACAAAGATACCCGAAACAATTTTCTTTAGCAGGTGAAGGAACCTGCAAAATACTTGTAATGCTCGTCCACAATGTGAGCAATTCAATACAGCAGGTGGACCATGAGGTAGGAAACTGCAAGGAATTTCAAATCTCATCTACGTAACATAAAATAGAATGAAAATTTATCAAATTTAGAAATATTTCACAAGAGAATGAATGTCAAACTGTCTTTTTCTCACCAATTCAATTAAGCCCCTCTTTGACAGTCTATACAGATCTGTTTAGAATTAAAGAGTATAAGGTGTTGCTTTGCATAGTTATGCTCAAACTTAGGTTATTTTTCTAGCTCAAGTCACGTGTAGGAACATGCCTATTGTGATTCTACTACCACTTAATGTAGGATAAATATAGAGAAACTTGAAAAAGATAAAAGTAAAGAAACTTGAAAACTATTCCACAATATATGCCATAATGAAATGAAGCCCACATTCCCACTGTTTCAACAACAAATCAAGACATTCAAATCACATTTGTTTACAGTACACATGAAGATGTGAAGAAAGTTGCAATCAAAGAACACTCAAGAGTGCCTAGGCCTTGGTGCTCAATGACAACATTGTTTATGATAATTAAATTCAAATGCTTATAAATCATTATTAATTAGAAGAAATTTGAACTAGTTAATCCCACCTGCAATGTAAATCCATTCTCATGCTAATGTGTGCAAACTACAAAAATGAATATACAAAGACATCATATAGTTGGGTTGTTTAAAGCCCAAGTTCTAGATCATAGGTGTCCATGCAACTTAAACACTTGGTCGAATTTGAGAACATATTGTGGAACAAATTTGTTCAAGTGCAACATAGCCTAACTTGCAAGCTAAGTGGGCTTGTTTTGGGGGTAAATTCCATGGTTAAGCATGCTTAAGTCAGAGTAGTATTGGGATGAGTGACCTTGTGGGAAGTCCCAATGCTTCACCCCTCTAAGCATCACCTAGATGCAATGAGTATTATGTGAACCATTCATTCTCATGAGAGATGGGTTTGTGTGAATCACTACTCATGATATATGGGGTCAATAAATTTGATTCAAAAACTATGCAATTGAATTCTGATATAAATATTATAATTTGACACACTGGAAAATACCTCCTCCTTATGTAACAAGAACCACTAATAGCCCACACACATGAAACAATATCAAGGGTCTACAATAGAATAGCTACATGACATAAGAAAACAATTTAACTCTTTTTTCATGCATGAGCATGTGTTCACATTACACATTCAAATAATGGTATCATACAATTAACATTCATATACAATGGTATCATACAAGATAGAGGCTTGAGCTCTGTCAAAGCATGCTACAAGCTCTAATTTTATTTAGTGTTTTAAGAATGTTAAGATGCTTAATATGAATGCACTTCATGATGCAATGTGGTTAAAAAGTGCACTTTAGCTCTTCACATGCCTTAAGTGAAGAAAGCTTAAAGGAAAAAATATACATGCTTATGTCATTGAAATTTTTGTGAAGATTGTGGTGATTGGAAGTGGCAAATGGCTGATGGATTCTTTCAAGAAGGCAGTTCATACAACAAATAAAATAGGATAAACTTTTCTAAAGGCTTTATCAAATGAGGGAGAGAATTTTCAGCATGTTATGAAAGTCTAAAGGATCACAGTAAAATTTAAATATATATTTAATCTTTGATGCTTCGGTTTTTCTTTAGATATAATTCTAGGGTTCTATTATAGGGACCCAGTCCGACAACTTCCAACAAGTAAACACATACTGAAAATATATACTAAATACCAGCATAATCTACTCCTCAAGGAGTGCAGCTGATTAGCGCATCAACATCCCTACTAATCAATTGAATCTCTTTATGCATTGCTTTCCATTTCAACTCCTTAATCTACAATGATCTGACCTGCACATAATCAGTCCCCACCTCATCAAACTCCTCCTTCACCACAACTGCCTCCACTGGGGGGAGCAAAAGATGCACCAGCCATTTCCTAACATCCTCTGGCACAACCACCTAAGCAAATATTTCAACTAAATTGTGGGGGCATCTCATAGAAAACATGGGGGTTCTGTTAATTCCTTAGTATGGTTACACTCAATAGTACCTCAAGGTGCCCCCATGGAAAAATGTTAAGAGTTTTGTTCCATAAAAGAAAGTCCACTATAGAGGTAAAAACATGGATTTATAAACCTTCCATTTAATTCATAAGAATCAAATAAAATTATTTGATTTTACTTAAGAATAAAATGAGCCTTGTCTTGATTATTTTAATGACATTTGAAGTTCAAAGACTTCAAAAGATAATGCATTGATCATAAAAACTCAATCCTTTTCAACAAACACACAAATCTATGCCAACAAAAGACCCTGCTCAAATTCCAGTCAATTGACAACAATTACTAATAAGCACTGTAAGAATTAGGTGCCAAAAAATTTCCCATCATGAAAATTTTCTGTCAATTGTTGGAAGCCTAGTAACAGAAAAAAAAAGGTACATTGTAGCAAATGGTGAGCAAAAATAAACAAGCAAGCACAACCACCAGGCAAGCTAGTCTGAATTAGTGGACAGTTGTCTATCACTCTTAAAAAAGCAAGAAAACTTGGCCAGTGTCCATCTAGTATGCTGGATGCACTTTTTAGTAATATAATAATTAGTTCAAATTTGAAAGCATTGTCAAATGGATTTAACAAATTAATTATTTTTTAGTAAAAAGTGCATCCATCATACTGGATAGATGTTGCCAAGAAATTGAGCCTGCTATTTTAAATATATTCCGTAACCCAAACTATTTCTCCCCTGCAAAAACAAATCTGATGCTTGTAGCAAACAATTATGGTGACTGATTTGTTTCCCAGTGTTAGAAAGTGTAATGAGTCTTGCTGATTTAGATTCAAAACTCTTCAATTTTAGCCTTACGAATTTTGTCAAACGCTTTTTTTGCAACCTCCAATTTGTTGATAATGTATTTCAGTTTGTTTTGTTTTGATTTGTTTTGATGCCAATGATGTTTGGGAGCTTGAAAATGATTGCAAATGGAACTAAGCAAGTAACTAAAATGATATGCAATTCTTTTTGTACTTTTCAAATGCATATATAAGAAATGCTAATATAAAATGCATACCTACAGCCAAGAGACATGTTCACAGACACTTGGCATGGAAACTATCTCAAAGCAATGCAATTACATATGATAGGAAATTTTTCAAATAGATGGCAGAAAACACCTTATATCTCTAACAATATATTGCAATGACATAAATTTTTGCAAGCTAGTTACAAAATTTTCCAATAGACTTGGCATCAAATGCTCTTATGCAACTGTGCTTGAAGTATCTATTTTCACCTATTACGAACATGCAACAATGAATAAATATCAAAGGAACCTGGTGTGAAGTATGCTATCATACTAAAGTTGGAATGGTGTCCTCAATAAGCAATGATGAAGCTTCCAACTCAAGTTTGATTCTTCCCACAAGCTGCCGCCCCCCTGAACTAATATGCAGAATTCGATTTAATTATTTGACTACCCTTTTTACCTTGAAACATCAACCAAAAGTGACACCCAACCTTCCTTAATGGTTCGCCATCAAGCTTGAATAAAATCACAGCCTATGTTGAGTGCCATGATAAAAATCGAACCTCCCTAGCTTGCTGGTCGACCCTTAATCTCAGCAATTTCTGATCTGATTTTGATGATAAATTTCTCCAGCAACTTGTACCAAAATGTCCAAAAATATCTCCTTCCAAAATTTGGCCAAAGGCCACAAATTTTTGCAAATGAAGCTCCAATGGAAATTCTGAAGTAACTTCCCCAATTTTTCTAGCTAGGCTTGATATTTCACAAGCGAAACTAGGACCAGCTAGGCTTGATATTTCACAAGCGAAGTTTTCCAAGCATTAAGCTCACCAAATGAAGAAATGTAGTAATCAACTCAACCATGCCAAATTCTCAGCCAAAAGCTTTTTTTATAATTTTCCAGCCACAACTCCAAGAAGCTTCTAGAAATAAAGTATTATTTTATTCAAGTGATTTTATAATATAATTATTTTTTTAGTCACTTTATTAAATTAGTTAAATATAAGGTCACCTTTTAATTTTTAATTGTTTGATAACCTTATAAATAACTAATTTAATAATCCACTTACTTTAATTAAAATAATCAATTAGTCATCTTTATGAAATATCATTAATTTGGACAACTTAATTAATTAATTTAATTAAATTAAACTCACTCCAAAATTGGGGACATGACAGTCCTCCCTTCCCAAAGATTGCTTGCCCTCAAGCAATCTGCAACTCTCCATCCATAATTACCATAGCACCTGTCCACCACCACCTAGATTCCAAACAATCCTATAAAGTACTCCAACATCATATCCTGTCAAGCTGTGGGAGCCAAGACTCATCAATGCAACTCCAAAACTCCAAACCTCATCATATGGTAACCAAGCACTGAAGTGACAATCCTTGTGCATCCAACTTCCCCAACAATCATCTCCACCTGAATCATACAAGCCTGATGCCCTGTCCCTCAACCCACCTCGTTGAAGCAACAATGACGAGGTCAAGTCCTTAACATGTGGGTCGAAGGATATCTGGTGAACACACCTCAAATTGCAATCAAGGTGGTAACCTCCTATCAGCGCCCAAGAAATGCTATGTGCATACCTCTCCATATCAACAATGTCATCATCACGAATGCCATCTACTCTTGTCATGCCCGTGTCCTCATACCAACACACCCTAGGTGGCCTCCTCAAGATGTAAATGATACCCAACCAAGGTGTATAGAAGCATAGGTCAATCCTTGACATGCTGTTGTCATAAATCAGAATAGCACCCAAAAGTCTACCAAACAAGTCCATGGTGGAGCTAAGTGTATTCTTGCTGTCCAAGGGTAGAAACTCATCACTACTCCATTCCCCAACTTCCACGTGATCATTCCAACCAGCAACTATTGTCCTCAAAGAGCATCTAGTCAAAGTAAAGCAACCATCAATCCATGAGGGAAAAATCAAATCCCATAAATCAAAACCACTTGGCCCCTCGAGCCTCATCATACAATTAGCTGTCACATCCTTGGGTTCTCCATTTTCCTTCCCTCTAAGCACCACTTTTTGTCATTTGGCCATTCTAAACTTGAGCTCCATTGTTTGAAAGTTCTGTGAATATTCGCCCAAGGAATGGAGCCACTGTATTCCCAAAATAGCATTTGTGGTTCCCAAGTCCACTATATAGAAATCATCTATCACTGTATAGTTTCCCAATTTGATACTTAGTCGGGGAACCCTCTTTCTGCAAAACATATTATACCCACCAACCACCATGACGCTAAACCCATCAAAGGCCTGTGCTGTCAATCCTTGTTTGGTCACTAAGGCTGAATCAATGAAATTATGTGTAGCCCCGCTATCAATTAAGACTATGATGGGCTGACCTTGTATGGACCCCTTAACTTTGAAAGAGTGGAATCTAGGAGAGCCTGAAAGTGAAACAATGAAACTGCCACTAGTGTCCTCTCCATGAGGTTGATCCTCATCTAAACTACTACTGTCCATGTGTGCATGCTCCTCCTCATCCTCATTATCTAACACTACTTCTATGAGATGAACCTTCCCCTTTCCCACACAATGGTGACCTGCTACCCATTTCTCCTTACAATAATAGAAAATTCCTTTCTCTCTACACTCCCTGCAGAAGTCTTCATCTGTTTTGTTTTCCTTAGTCTTTCTTATGAGAAGGATTTTCCCATGTGTCTTCTGGAAGAGGTGAATTGTGTGAGGGGGATTTGTTTATGTTATTTCTTGATAACTTATTTCTTTGTTGGCTAGACTCCATGTCCCTAGCCTTCTTGATTGCCTCCTGAAGTGAAGTAGGGTTAAGAGCCTTAACCCAACCTCTCAAAGGATCCATCAAACAATCCATGAATAGGACTAGCAACCTCCTCTCTGAAATGTTTGTCACCAAAACAACCAACCTTTGGAAATCAACAATGTATGTATCCAATGATCCAGTTTGTTTGAGCTGAGCTAACTCCTTGAAATGGAGTTCTGGATCCTTCACATCGAACTTGTCAATCAAGCGCTCGGTGAACTTTGCATAAGATGTAATCTGATCATGTCCCATGGTGACTAATCCATGATACCACCATTCATGTGCAACTTCATCCAAGTGTATTGTAGCATATTTGATTGCTTCATCCTCAACCATAGGATTAAGTTGAAAATAAGTGTTCACTTTTTGCACCCAAGCTCGTGCTGTTGTCTTTTCTGAACCATCATAATAAGGCAACCTCAATTTTCCCACTTTTCTCCTAAGGTCATTGTGTTGCTACCTATTCTCTCTATTAGGTCTATGTCTCATTCTCAAGTCCATGTAGTCTTTGAGAGACATATCTTGTTGAAAACCAACAACTACCCAATCCTGTCTGAATTGATCTTGAAGCTCAAGTATTGTGAGTTCATTTTCTTCTTCTGGTTCTTCTCTAACTGGAAAAACAGGCATCATGGGTCTTGACCCTTGTGGAGTAGCACGATGATAGGTCCTATTATTGTTGACTGAATTGTCTCCTTGCCCATTGTTACCACCATTTGAATTGTTGTTATTGCCAATTGAATTTCTTACCAACATATTCATCATTTGTTCTAAATGTTGATTTGTTCTCCTTTGCTCTGCAAGATGTTCCCTCAAGAGTACATCACTTGAATCTTCTTTCCTAGGGCTGCCACTACCACCTTCACCCATTGTGTTAGCTAAATCTCTTTCACTTGTTGTATCCCAACGCCTCCTTAATTCACCTGAAAGTGTTTGTCCCGCTGGAATGTGTGGAGGGCTAAACTGTCTTCTACCACCAGTTGCATAATAATGTCATTTCTTTTCTTCTCTTGTTGCATATCTCTTTTCTTTGTCACTCATGAACCCTTACAGGCTGGTAGGAACTTAAGCTTTGATACCACTATAATGAGCCTTGCTGATTTAGACTCAAAAATCTTCAATTCCACCTTTAGGAATTTTGTCAAACACTTTTCTTGCAACCTCCAATTTGCTGATAATGTATTTCAGTTTTTTTTGTTTTGATTTGTTTTGATGCCAATGATGTTTGGGAGCTTGGAAATGATTGCAAATGGAACTTAGCAAGTAACTAAAATGATATGCAATTCTTTTTGTACTTTTCAAATGCATATATAAGAAATGTTGATATAAAATGCATACCTACAGCCAAGAGACATTTTCACAAACACTTGGCATGGAAACTATCTCAAAGCAATGCAATTACATATGATATAAAATTTGTCAAATAAATGGCAAAAAAACACCTTATATCTCCAACAATATATTGCAATGACATAAATGTTTGCAAGATGGTTACAAAATTTTCCAATAGACTTGGCATCAAATACTCTTATGCAACTGTACTGGAAGTATCTATTTTCACCTATTATGAACATGAAACAATGACTAAATATCAAATGAACCTGGTTTGAAGTATGCTATCACGTTGAAGCTAGAATGGCGTCCTCAATAAGCAATGATGAAGCTTCCAACTCAAGTTTGATTCTTCCCACAAGCTGTCGCTCCCCTGAACTGAAATGCAAAATTTGATTTAATTATTTGACTTCCCTTTTTACCTTGAAACATCAACCAAAAGTGACACCCAACCTTCCTTAATGGTTCGCCATCAAGCTTGAATAAAATCGTAGCCTATGTTGAGTGCCATGATAAAAATTGAACCTCCCTAGCTTGCTGGTCGACCCTTAATCTCTGCAATTTCTGATATGGTTTTGATGATAAATTTCTAAAGCAACTTGTACCAAAATGTCCAAAAATATCTCCTCCTAAAATTTGGCCAAAGGCCACAAAATTTTGCAAATGAAGCTCCAATGGAAAGTCTGAAGTAACTTCCCCAATTTTTCCAGCTAGGCTTGATATTTCACAAGCAAAACTAGGACCAGCTAGGCTTGATATTTCACAAGCAAAGTTTGCCAAGCGTTAAGCTCACCAAGTGAAGAAATGTAGTAATCAACTCAACCATGCCAAATGATTAGCCAAAAGCTCCTTTTATAATTTTCTAGCCACAACCCCAAGAAGCTTCTAGAAATAAAGTATTAATTTATTCAAGTGACTTTATAATAAAAAAATTATTTTAGTCATTTTATTAAATTAATTAAATATAAGACCACCTTTTAATTTTTAATTATTTAATAACCTTATAAATAACTAATTTAATAATCCAATTAATTTAATTAAAATAATCAATTAGTCATCCTTATGAAATATCATTAATTTGGACAACTTGATTAATTAATTAAATTAAATTAAACTCACTCCAAAATTGGGGACATGAAATAAAGTTTTACAATCTGACAAATTTCTAGGCCTGAAAGCCCATAAGGAAAGCCTATTAGCTAAAAATGTTTGTACACACACATGTATGGCCACACTGGATGGTTGTATGACTATAATTAAGCTTTTTAATAGTAACTGTAAACTACAATCATCTCTTTTAAAAGACTATATTAGATAAGTGGTGAAATTTTAAGTGGAATGTTACCCTTTCAAAAAACAACTATCATAAAAATTTACTTGACTAGTGGGGTGGTTCATCAAATTTATCCTTTGGACACCCACCTTGCATGTCCATATGCATATGGACATGCACACTTATTCTTTGGGAACTCATAGACATCTAGATGCATGGAAAATTTGATGGTTTTATGGCCTTGCTTATTTTTTTTGGCAATAAATACAACCAAAAGTTTCTAAAGAATGTAATGGAAAGGAGGAGGTTTCCAGAAACTCATAACTTTATAAAAAAATTGTAGTAAATATCTCCTAGCTATGAAGGGAAATGTTAAATTTATAAGAATTAAAAGAGAGCTTACATGACAACATAGTAAACTATTAAATATAGCTTCAGGCAGGAACACATATACAAAGTTGTCTCTATAGATATATAGATGTGTGTGTAAATAGGCACTTACATACAAGCATGTGCATATCCACATACAATTGTGCACACAAAACTATGGATACAGTCTAAACAAGAGCATTGATGTGGCAAGTCCTTGCTGATATTGTTTCTAGTGGTAGCCAGTTGTGTATTGTTTCTAGAAAGCAAAAAGAGATTTGTAGGCCTTATTGGCAACTCAGACCAAAATTTTGCAGCATGTGTTGCTGGCATATAAAATAGAGGAGATACCTTGTTCAAGGTATTGGAACTCAACTCCTTGAGATGTTTAAGATTGTTGGTATACAAAGTCTTGTGGGCAATAGCACTAATAACAAATATTTAGTTGGTTATTGATTATATGTTGGACATGCACAAGTTCAATATAGTTCTATTTTTTCTAAGAAAAACTAGAAAGATGCTTGGAATATCATTTTTAATTTGGTAGATTATTATAAAAAAAGCTTGGGAATAATTAAAATATAACATAGAAAGCCAAAACATAAAGTGGTGGAAGTTGGCAAGCGAAGAATGTAGGAATCTGAATGCTTATATTGTACATGACAAAGATACATAAATAAATGTGAAATTTTAAAAAATTGTTTTTGTTTTGACTTTAATTAATATAATACTAAATGACAAAGGATGACTATTTCCATTAGAAAATACACCACAAAATATGAACTAATATTTCAAGGTATATGGTTTGTTGTAGGAATTGCTCTCTGCCTCCCACCTCATTGCTTATTCAAGAGAAAGTTAAACAAGTGTGCTAAAGCTAGTGCTAATTGCATGTAATGTTGCTACACATTCTATTTTAATGTTGAAGAGAATGGAGCCTTTACTTTTTCTATAGTTTGTAACCCATATATTATCTTTTAGACCATACATTATAGACAAAGCAGGTCTGGAATTTGATGGTCTATAGCCTATAATTTCTATTTTTAGCCATATATTACATACAAAATTTCAAGTGAATGCAATTATTTATAGGATGTAACTATATAATTCCAGAAGTGTATAAATTTGGAACCTAATAAAACTAGGTTGTGATCACAAAAGAACATCATAATTTGACTCGGTGCAAACAAAATGCTCTTAAACACAAAATTTATATATTTCATCGCCTCTATTTAAAATGTTATATTTATTTCATGATGAACTTATCTTAAATTAACATCTTGATAAAATTAACCATTCAAACTTGTTCTACTCTCAGACACCCTGAGTTGACAACTGAAATAATTATTAAAAAAATTAAATTCATTTTTTTTGTTAAATAAAAAGTAAGATTGAGGGGGAGTAATAACACCATGAGTAGTCATTACAGTAAATGACACTTTTGATTAATGTTGGTACAAATTGAAGAGAGAAGGGAAGCCAATGTAGAGAAGATTCACATACCTTATAGAATTCCATATATCTTTAGATAATATTTTATATGTAGAGAAGATTCACATACCTTTATATATGATTCTATTCACTAATACAAACAATGGGAATCAAAATACTAAAATTCCAAGTTAGTGGAGACGGCTGAGGGGTAAACTTTTGAAAATTTTAAATGTAGAATACACCAATGGGCATTTGTCATGTGCTCATGTATACATGTGCATCTATATATTATTTATTTAAATTTTATACACACATACATTTACAAATGCATTTGTGGTTGTGTGAGATATAGCATTTTTCCCACTTTGAAGACTGACATTTAAATTTCAGGCCCAAATCTATGTATAAGGATGGTTTATTCAATTTGTGGTTAATAATCTGGTTAGAGAAAACATTGATCTAGATTCTAAGAGATGGAAATGGTCTGAGTAGACATAAAATGGCTAAGTTTGTGATAAGAAGAGTCTACGGTTAGGCATGTGCTAGGACTATATACTTACCACACTCACACAAAGTGGTATAAAATAAGAGGGAAAGGTGCAAGAGATGTTTTCAACTCTACAATACTAACACAAACTATGGGAAAACATTGAAACTACAAGTTAACAGAGACGAAACCGTGAAGAGTTAAATGACTAAACAATGAAAAAAGGGGTAAATAACTATCAATTTTATATTGAGTAAACACCCATAGGCACTTGTGTGGGGGAGAGGGACTTATTTTATTATTTCAATTGTCACCTTATATTTAACCCAAGCGATTTCCACAATTGCAGATCAAAACCTCAAACTTTTAAATTCAAAATTCAAATTAACGCCTTGCTTTTCACTAGCAATTGTAAGCCAATTTAATACAAGTTCATGTTGATTTGTTCTATGTTGTATTTAAAGACATTCATTCATTCATTTGAAAACATCCATGAAAACCTAGGAATCATTGAAGGGCATTTGTCATAAAGCATTTATGAGAGCATCATAGTAGTATTATAAAGTAGAACATCAACATAAATAATTTTAGGTTCATACTTTATTCTTGTCCTCAATAAAGTTACAAATCCATTGAATAACTCCAACTAAGGGACTAATTGAGGTGAATATGACCCTTGCAATTCAACAAATTTTCAAAAGGTCTTCCTAAACACTACCCATTCTTTACCAAAGTCAAATATTAAAAGATCAGGGCAAGTCAGATCATTCTCACGACTTACAGTTCAGATCCACACTTTTAAAGATTAATGATGCACTCGCGTAGATGAACCAAAGTGAAATGCAATTAGTCATCTTAGCAAGCCTTAAAAATACAGCATTGTAGAGAATCAATTATAGGAATCTTTTGCATCATTTTCCCACCTTCAAAATTCAACTAAGTATCACATTTGAAGTCATTTAATTTTTCATATTTAATTCACCATTTATTGCTTCATTATTGCTTTATTATTTAATTAGCATATATATTTTGTGTAAATGGTGTATTTACCCCTTATTATATATAAATATGCATATATACATATGTGTAAATATCTAATAAAGAAAATAATGGGTTCCTTTACTAAAATTAGGTTTAATGATAAGAAAATCAATTACCCTAATTTAGAGTTGTGACAAATCATTTAATAGAACTTTGAAATCTGGAAATAACAGAAATGAAAGCAATTAGCTAATTTCAATAGCCAATATATAGTTGTCCTTTGTTTTGATAATAAATTTTTATATGTAACTCAAAATCACAAATGAGTTGGAATCAAAACAACACAATGTGAACTAGTTTTCTATCAAAAATTGGTGGATCAATTTTGAGAATTTTGGATTCAATTTTGCATGCTGTTGGATCTGAACTTTCATGCAGATTTGATCTAGGAATGTGTGTGTCCAAAGATCTATTTACCTTTTCCTTCCCTATATCTAAATTTGTCGAGGGGTAGTTTGAGCTTGAGTTGGTTGTGGACAATTTTGATCATGCATTGGAAAAGGATCTTGATGTTCATTTTATGAAATATGTGCATCTTCCTTATGCTTATTGTAGCCTTGATTGATTAACTCTTGAATGTATATCTTCAACTTCAAGTGTTGATCAGTGGGGTATTTTTTTATTTTGTGAGGTTTATGGATTTTGGTTTTATGGGTGGCATGAAAGGGATGGATTTCCTTTGCTTAGCTTTTTGAATAGTTTCTTTGTGAGCATAGCAATGCTAAGGGGATTTTTGATGACATTGACATGGGTGAAACTCCTAAAATTCATGTTTTTGATTTTGATTCCTTGCTAATAGCCCTTGGAAAACATCCTTTGTAGCTATGTTGGGTTGATTGGAGTGATCAATTTGATTGGGTTAATTGGATTTCTCAAATTTTTGCTTAAGCTGTGAAGGTTTAGGTGATGGAGGATTTGTGTGAGATAGGGATGATGATTGCTCATTTGAGACATGGAGTTGGTAAAGCACATCTTGGGTTTGGATTTGGTTTGGGTATGAAGGGCCCTCTTGTGCTAGAACTATTTCTTCTTGAGGAGAGTTGATACATGGTTGATTTAGATTATGAGCTTCATCGGTTAAAAAATTAGGGTTGACATAGATTGATGGATGGTTTGATGGATTGAGATCTACATGGGCAGATGATGGATTTGATGTTTCAGGATTAGGATTGGTACAGACAGATATAGAGTCCAATGGATAGTGGCTAATAAGGATTGATAGATGGTCAGATGAATTAGGATTAATGTGGATGATGAATGGGGGTCCGATAAATGATGAATGATAAAGATTCATACATGGGTAGATGGATTGGGACTTAAAGGAATAGATGGATTTAAATGAGGATTGATAGGAATGGATGATGGGGGGATTAAGGATTGGGATATACATGGCTATATGATGGAATTGATGGATGAATGATCATATGAATTGATAGATGGTTGGGTAAATTGGAATTAAAAGAGTATGAGGGATTAGGGTTAGAATAAAGAAGGATAAATGGGGGGTTTAAAGAAAATTTAATAGTTTAGATTTAATGTTAGTGGATGTTGGGATTAGTGGGTGATGAACTATATGGATTGACAGATGATTGGGTGGATTAGGATAAAAAGGGGATGAGGAATTAGGAGTAGGAGGATAGATGAATTAGGATTTCGATTACTATGGATGGAGGGGGGATTTGATGGATGATGAATGATAGAGATTAATGGATGGGTGAAGGGATTAGCCATGTATGGTTATTGGTTTGGGAGGGTTACCCTAATAGATATTCATGGTTATAGTTTGGAGGAAGCTTGGATTAAATGCTTATAATTTACATGATCATGGCATCCTTGTCTTGCCTTAGGATATAATCTAGTAGGTTGTTTTCTTTTCCATGGGGATGACTAATAGATTGCAGACTAGATTTAGTAGAATAGCTTGTACTAGGATTTCCTTGGTCTATGGGATCTTGATAGTTTATGTTTGGGTGACTAGGGCTTATGGAAAGCTTGCTAGAGATAATGTCATCTAAGGGATCATTAGTATACTCATTTTGATATTTGTCCTAATAAATAAGGCTATCGTCATCATCATTTTCACAAAGGTTTTTAGATTAGTTGTGATGAGAGGACTCTTAAAAATAAAATGGATTAGTAATTTCCATGCCTTGTGTTTGGATTTGGTATGAAGTCCTAGCTTGCTCAATGAACCTGTCAAACCATGGGTCCATGATGCCTATTTTGGGTTAGGATTTGGGTTTTGAATATTTGGATGATTTGAATTTTAGATGATGTGAATGATGGTTTGATGTGGCAAAGTATTTGTGTCTGATTTGGATTGAATGACATAGAAATTGAATGACCTTGATTTAGTTTCTAAGGCTGATTTGATTAGATGATGGTATGTTATGGATTTGGATTAAAATATTTGATTTGGATGATGGATTAGGGATCCATACCTTGACGGATTAGGTTAATGATTTGATTGATATAGACTGGTTGATATCTATAGTTAAGTTAAGCTACGTTCTGAAGAAAGATTTAATTGGGTTGGATTGGATTTGGATGAAGTGATTTGATTTTGGAAAAAGGCACAAAGACTTTGGATGGGTGATTAATTTTTGGATTTTTATATTTAGTTCTTCAACAAGCTTACGCGGTTTAGTCTAAGGTCTTGATTTTAGTTTCAGATATTACTTGGTGGATGGAAGTTGGTTTGATTTGTGAATCCAAATTTGGAAAGTGATTAGGATACATGCATTTTGATGGGCGTATGATGTTTTGGACTTCAATGTTTTTAACCTTTTGCAAAAGTATTTTTGTAGTCTTTTCAAAGTTTTAGTTTTGACTTGGAATGTTTCTTGTTTGCAAATATTTGGATGTAAATGGTGTTCATGAGTATTTTCATAAAGAAGACACAACAATCACATAAATAATCCTATTTTATTCAAGTGTGAGTGTCCATAGTTGTGAGCATACTGGGAATTAATTTGACAATGCCAAAATTTTCTTGATTCTTTACTCCTATGTGAATTTAGGCCTCATTTTACCCATTATAGATAACCAATCTAAGAGATCTTCAAATGGGCCCCCTTTTGTCAAATTTTCCTAAGTGTTATTTTACTTCATTTCCCCTATGCCTATCATATGTTAGAAGTTGCAAAATCCTAAGAAAATTATAAGTTGATGTTTTTGGTCATTTTTTTGGTGTTTCTCTTAGGTTGTGGACTTTTAGTGGACTGCCAAACATTTCTTGCCAATCCTAGTATCCGATACCAATTCCCAATCCCACCTAAAAGTCCTACAAGGTCTATCACTTATTTCACTTTCTCCATTTCCTTTCATTCTATCCCTTTTGCAATATCTAAATGTGGATTCAAACACTTCTCCCATGTCTAGTCCTACCCTCCTTTCTTGCATGGATTTTCTACAAGATTTTATCACCTTTCTCTTCCCCATATCTTCCATTTTTCTCTTTGTAAATATTTGTCCCTTCTCTCAATTACCCATCAACTTCCAAAAGCTTTCCCCCACACACTTCTTTATATAATTCCCTTTTATATGTAAACATCCAAATCTCCATCCCAAATGTCCACTTTGCCCATCCACTTCCACATCAGATTTTTGCAAAGGTCTCTAAGACCTATTGCTGCTTGCCCCTTCTTATGCGAACTTCAACATAAATTCTAGATATCCTCCCTTCTATTTGAATATTGAATTCTAATGTCCATTCTGAGACAGTGATTCCCACAATTTCTCACATGTATTTCATTCATTTCACTAGTTTTGTAAAATTTCTAAGTGCATCTAGACCTCCATTCTAATGTCTAATTCAAATGTTTTGTTCCATAGGGAAACCCCACATCTCCCTTTCTCACTCTTAGTTCCTCTTTGGGATTCTGTATTTCTTCTTGTTCACATCATACACTGCTTTGCACATCCCAAAATTCCATTAACTCTTGACTTGACTCCTACAACTACTAGATCAATTTTCCCTACCTAAAAATCAAAGCATTGTTCATCCCAAGGATGCAAATCCAAGTTAAAAATCAATGGCGGATGATGAAGCATGTCACTATGATTGTAGTTGTTGGGATTTCAAATGTAGTTAATAATTATGTCATTTCAAGGCTGTCATTTTCGCAAATGTTGTGGGATTTCAACTTTTTTTCATATGCAATATTAATGAGATCTAATTTTTAGTTGAATTCCCACAAGGATTTAGCAACCAAATGAAGTACTATTAAAATCAATTTTCTTACCATTCAAATGGTCAATCATTTCTCATTTCCATGCAACTACAAAGCCACCATCTTCTAGGGTTCCAAATCTTGCACATCCAAACATCATTAGAGCAACTCATCTTGCAAATCATGAAGAGGTGGCTATTTTGTAATAGATTTTTGTAACTAAATGTCTCTTTGGCCATTAGTGAATCTTTAGGAAGGCTTCCAAACAATGAAATGTGACATTATTTTTATCTTAAGGTTTTCTCTCACCAAATATGCTAGCGTGAGTGTATTAAGAATTTGATAAGAGTCACAACATTTTAATTCATTACAAATTGTTATTTGTAATGGTCATTTCCTTGATGTATATGGATTTTTGAGTTTGGAGAGGGATAATTAAGTATGTCCAATTATTAATCTCTTTTTTTCATTTCTATTTGTTGTGTCTTCTGATTGATTGTGACTCTATAACCTAATATAAGGCACTAGTATGTGATGTCCCCTTTTTAACATGCTCATGTTTGCAGATGGTTTAGCCTATATTTTTGACCCTTGTAGGCTAATGAGGATGGTTAGGGAGTCTTCTGAGGATTGTATCATCTCCAGTGTTTAGAGACTAGCAGTTTTTCCTTTCGTCTAAAGTCTCTAGGACTTTGTATGCATTACTTACTATTTATAGTAAGGTAGAGTTACATAGATGGGGACCCTTACTATTTTTAGTAAGGCATGTGGTCGTATGTAGTTACCTCAACTTAGCACCCAGTTCAGATGGCATTCAAAGATGTTGAGTATTTATGGAGTTATTAATGTTTATTTGGCTCAAATAAACATTAATTAATTTAAAAGGATATATTATTAAGTTATAACTTAACTTAATATTGAGGGCCTAGGTGTCATGAGCATGGGGCCATTTGAATTAATTATTATTTGGGTGCCAACTTTGGTAAACTTAATGAAATATTAAAAGTGAATGCAATTAATAACATTTAATGTTATTAAATGGTGTTTTTGAAGAAATTGACCCCTCTCGGAAAATTATAAATATTTTACATTGGAGATTGTGCCATTCATTCGATTGTGCATTGGTTTTGATGAGTTTTTTTCTGAGAGAGGAAGCCAAGGGTTTTTGAATCAATTAGCCATTGGAGAATGTTCACTCTTCAGTGTTGCAACCATTTGAGGTGGTGATCCATTGAATTTGGCCTACAAGAGAACTTCATTCAAGGGTTCTATTTGTGCAAAATCATATTGGTGAATAAGGGTTTGAGAGCTGAATCAAGGTCTTTTGGAGCCAAGAAAGGAGAAAACCAAAGATAAATTATTTGTAGAAGCTAGCACAAAACTCAATAAGGTGCGGCTTCTTTTTACAGTGTTTACCAGCAACAAGGAGGTGTCACATGTATTGATGTGATTTGGGTCAAGGAAGGAATCATAAATTCCAAAAATATTCTCAATAGGTGTGCACAACTTAGGGGAGATAGTTACAACATTTTTAGACAAAAAGGATACATATATAAGGAGGATCAAATTTATTTTTGATGTGCTTTTTTTCCTATAATGATATGGAAACCATGGTTATTTCTCAATCTTTCTAGGTATGCTTGTAAATCAATCCTCTTTGCAAATATTCAATAAAAGTCAAGTGTCAAAGTGTTGCTATCTCTTTGTTCATTGTTATTTTAGTTATTTGTATTTCTTTTATGCATTGCATTTGTTCCAATATATGCAAAGATACCAAAAAAAAATGAAAACCCTTGTGAGAACACAAAGAAATTGTAAACATAAAATAAAAAAATGAGACACAAAATCTAGGGAAAGAAGTGTTTTTACATTGGTATCAGAGCCTTAATCCTGCCATCCTAGAGGGTTAAAGGTTCACATGAAAAGTCACCATAGATATTATACTCATAGAAAAATAGAGCCAGAAGAGGATTGGCAAGGGAATAATCCATTTGCAAAAGTACCTTTGGTAGAAATGGGTGACAGGGCATAAGAGGGTCCACAGAGAAATGAAAGAAGAAACAAAGATAGGGGTGAAGAGCTTATTGAAAGAATGGATTGTGCTTTTGAGGGATTTAAAACAACCATGTAGCAATAGTTACAACAAAATAGGGTTACAAAGGAAAACAAGATGCGGCACAACAGGGTTGTAGATGATGATAGAAGTGTGGTAGGGACCCAAGAGCACACCGTGTTCCCTCATGAACTATAGATAGGCCTAATCGACCCACTTTCTTGAGGGAAGAGAAAGTTGAGGAGATTGTTGAAGAAGCTGATGATCCAACATATGCTGATGTAGTTATGGTAGCCAATGATGAGTGGTTGTTATTGATACCTCAAGTGCGTGAACACATGCATTTTGACTGATTTGTGCAATCAAGGGTTGAGTACTACAAGTCTTGACACAAAAACAAAGATTTAAATCACGCCACCAGAAAAATTACATTACCTAATTTTGATGGTAGTGGCAAGGTAACAACACAGTCCTAGATCCATAGGTTAGACACCTTAACACTTTGACCTATGTCTGAAGAAGAAGCAATCGAGTTTTCCTTGCTACATTTAGAGGGAGCAGCCCATTATTAGTGGTACCATGGGATGGTGATTCTATAGCATGATCACATCACCACCTATCAGGAGCTCATGGTTAGGTTGGTTGAATATTTTGACAAGAAGGATCCGAAGGCATATTTCAGAGACTTGGCACAACTTAAGAAGGTTGGTAGTTTGGAGAACTACATCAGTGACTTCTAGAGATTATCCATGATGGTACCAAATATATTTGAGAGGAGGTTAGTGGTACTCTTCATGGAGGGCCTACAAGAACCATTACAAGGGTGGATAAAGGCTTTTGATCCACCAACACTGCAGGAGGCAATGAAGAAAGCAAGGAGTATGGAGTTTGCAGCCCCAAAAATCAGGAGCCCACATAAGGATGTCCCTTCAACCAACAAATAGGACTCTCAACAAATGGATGATAAAAAAAAGAAGCTAGCAACCATGGCAGTTGATGAGTCACGTGAGGAGTTGAGAAAAAAAAATGTTTTTGGTGTAAGGAACCATACAACCTAGATCATGATTGCCCTTTGAGACCTAAGGGAAAAGCAAATAGAATCATGTGGTCATACTATGAGGATTCTGATTTTGATCAACCAGCTTCAGAGGATCATTAGGATGTGACAAAATTTACGGATGGGAATTTGGATCCTATGGAATTCTTCGCTAATGTTCAGGATGAGGCCACATTTAGGTTCAGGGGGATAGTTAATGGGAAACATTGCGTTGTTATGTTGGATATGGGAGAAACACAATTTTATTGATGAGGGTTTCACAACTAGATGCAGACTATAGGCCAAGGATTTTGATGGATTCATAGTTTGAGTGGCCGATGGATACACCCTTGCATGCACTAGGCAGGTTACTAATTTCACTCTAATGTTGAACAATTATGAGTTACATTCTCATTTCTATGTGGTCAACATGGGTGAGATGAATATAGTTTTGGGCATGCAGTGGCTCCAAAACTTGGAATTATTTACCCTTGACATACCTAAGGTGGAGATTTCATTTGAGGTTGATGGCAGGAAACATGTGTTGAGGGGAATTACAGATGGGAGCTTTCATTCTATCTCTCTCCATAGAGAGAAGAATAGGGAGAGAGAGCAGGAGATGATTCAAGAGGAGTTCATGTTAGCCGATGACTCTAGGGGTTCATAGTTGTATGCTTTAGATCAGCATGGTGGTGTTGTCCAGTTTGTGAATAACCCCTTGTTTGAGGCAGATGTTACATTGTCTTATGATAACCCTCTTTTTGGGTTAGATGTTGATTCCACTCTTGACCCGAACTTTGAGATGATCACTGATTGTAGTGTTCGGGATCCTTCTAATGCATCAAGGTTTTAGACAAGGCTTGCAGAGGAGTTTTCTAAGGTATACACAGTGAGGAGTGTGTACAGTTTCACATTTGACCCTCATGTGCATGATATATTTTAGATGCATAGCTCCATGGCACATGCACTTGACAACAGTTATGACAGTTTTCCTTGCATAAGGTTTGGAAGCAAATATGGTCAATCTTTTGAATTGGTTACTCTTGAGACTCATACTCCTGCAACACCGGATGGCGAGTTTGAGTTGGCTCAATGGGTTCAACCATTTATTCTAGGGAGGGTGTTACATGAGCAGTTTGATGATATTAGGGACAGTGCATAGTTCTACCCATGGGATCCTAGTGGAACGATCTTATAGAGGAGTATCTATTGGCAATTAAGATTGCTTTGGGACAAGCAATTTCAGGGAGGGTGGACTGTAATGTTCCCTTTTTAGAATGCTCATGTTTGCAAATGGTTTAGCCTATATTTCTGACCCTTGTAGGCTAATGAGGATGGTTAGGCAGTCTTTTGAGGATTGTATCATCTTTAGTGTTCAAAGACTAGTAGTTTTGGCTTTAGTTTGAAGTCTCCAAGACTTTGTATGCATTACTTACTATTTATAGTAAGTCAGAGTTACATAGAGGGGGACCCTTACTACTTTTAGTAAGGCATGTGGTCTTATGTAGTTACCTCAGCTTAGCACCCAGTTCAAACGACATTCAGAGATGTTGAGTATTTATGGAGTTATTAATGCTTATTTGGCTCAAATAAACATTAATTAATTTAGAAGGATACATTATTAAGTTATAACTTAAATTAATATTGAGGGTCTAGGTGTCATGAGCATGGGGCTATTTGAATTAATTATTATTTGGGTGCCAACATTGGTAAACTTAATGAAATATTAAAAGTGAATGCAATTAATAACATTTAATGTTATTAAATGGTGCTTTTTGAAGAAATCGACCCCTCTTGGAAAATTATAAATAATTACGTTGGAGATTGTGCCATTCATTCGATTGAGCATTGGTTTTGATGAGTTTTTGTTTGAGAGAGGAAGCCAAGGGTTTTTGAATCAGCTAGCCATTGGAGAAAATTCACCCTTCAGTGTTGTAGCCATTTGAAGTGGTGATCCATTGAATTTGGCCTACAAGAGAACTTCATTCAGGGGTTCTATTTGTGCAAAATCAGATTGGTGAATAAGGGTTTGAGAGCTGAATCAAGGTCTTTTGGAGCCAAGAAAGGAGTAGATCAAAGATAAATTATTTGTGGAAGCTAGCACAAAACTCAATAAGGTGCGGATGCTTTTTACAATGTTTACCAGCAATAAGGAGGCATCACATGTATTGATGCGATTTGGGTCAAGGAAGGCATCATAAATTCCAAAAATATTCTCAATAGGTGTGCCTGGCTTAGGGGAGATAGTTACAACAGTTTTGGACAAAAGGGATGCATATATAAGGAGGATCAAATTCATTTCTAATGTGCTTTTTCACTTGTAATGATATGGGAGCTATGGTTATTTCTCAATCTTTTCGGGTATGCTTGTAAATCAATCCTCTTTGCAAATATTCAATAAAAGCCAAGTGTCAGAGTGCTTCTATCTCTTTATTCATTGTTATTTTAGTTATTTGTATTTCTTTTATGCATTGCATTTGTTCCAATATATGCAAAGATACAAAAACCTTTGTGACAACACAAAGAAATTGTAAACATAAAATAAAAAAATGAGACACAAAATCTAGGGAAAGAAGTGTTCTTACATAGTCCTAGAAGTGTTTGACCCTCCATGCACCTTAGAATGAACAATATGTGTAAGAGTAGGAAATAGTTTATATTGCATTTCATGATTCAGAATTATTCTCAAGGAAGAATCTCCAATGAACTTTAAGGGTTTTATCCTTAGAGAATCATGCTCTACATATCTTCATCAACTTAATATAGTTCATATGTGTAGTAGGTTAATCATTTGTCTAGTGAAAATTTTTGGGGCTATGTGTACATTGGATACTACTACAATTTTTCTATTTGTATATCTATCAATTGTGATTAAATTTTATTATAGATGACCTCCAGGAACACCCTCTTGCATCCAATTAATCCAAAATTGAAGGAGAGAATATCCATTCTCAACAATTGGTTCGTCATCACTCATTGTTGATGAGCCAGTTTATGTACCTTCTTATGAAAATATTTCTTATCTTTGTCCTTATTTTGGGAAAAACTCTTAGACTAGAATTTTCTTGTAAGAGTGGAGGTATCCATATCTCTAGCCTTTTTAATGGTCTCCTACAGTGAAGATGGATTAAGGGCCTTAATACAACCTCACAAGGGTGTAAAGTTCCTCTCTGTAAGGTGTATAATTATTGCGATTACTTCAGTTTGATGGATGTAGCATTTAATCAACTTCCTCAAAATGATGCATGTAATGAAACCAATTTGCATAGACAATTGTAAAGTAACTAAATTTGGAAACTAGACATGCAAGTGTACATTGTTGTTGAAATTTTTGTGAACTTAGATAGAATACTATATTTTCCATGTTTTGATAATAACCTCAAACTAGAACCCAACCCACTGATATTTCAATACATCAGAAATTATAGTCTGAAAACAAACAAGTACTTCAGAAATTAATCTAAAAAATTACCCAATGTTTGCAACATCACTAGAATGACAATTTTTCACTGATGAATCCCTTAACAAGCACTCGCATTACATAACAATAGAAAGGATTTAACAACAAATTGATATATAATTTTCTTATTACATGTGTAAGATTTGATTACATAACTTCATAGTGTGTAATGAGCCTTGCTCAAACTGACCTTAATCTCTTCAATTTGTTGCCTTGTAATTTTGTCAAACAGTTTGTATGCAATGTTCTAGTTTGTTGGTCTGAAGTTCCAATTTGTTATTTGATGCTTATGATGAATTCCACATTGATTTGAAAGCTTGAAAATAACTTCTACAATGTTTATGCAAGTATCTAAGTGTAATGCAATCACCTTTTGTATTTTTAGATGCAAATAGATGAGAAACTACATGTATAAAATGCAGCTACAACCAAGAGACATTTTTCTAAACACTTGGAATGCATACTATAAAGCTGAGTACAATTTATTTTTAAATGCACAATAACAACTATAATTGAGTAACTACTTATTTCTCCTTGATTGCAAATGATTGTCCATTACAATGCTGATTACAAAATGGCCAAGACTCTTGGCATTTACAATGATATCAAAATATAATATTTGTTGATATGAATGCACACCTACAACTGAAATATTAAACTCCTAATATGCAATGGAATGATGGAAAATTATTAGAGGAACTTGGTTTCTTGATGGCACCCTTGATGATAGATGGATAAGCAATTAAAACCCAAGGTAAAAGATCACTCCTCGAGCCAAATTGACTTTCCTTCCTAGTTGCCCCTATTCTGATTAGCAAGTATAAAAATAAATAATCTCCAGCTAGTTCAAACTTTCTCAAGTCCCAAATGTCATTGCCATGGTCCAAGGAAGAGTGGGCCCAACTCAAGAGGAGAAGTTGATGCAAGTTCAAGCTCCCACAATCAAAATCATACTTCTCAATGGCATCCTTTTTACTACAAATTTACTTCTAGCTAGCTGCTATAAAAATAAGAACTCTCCCCCAAGTTCAAAATGCCAATGAAATGATCCAATCGATGCCAATAATGAAGTGCCAAATCATTCCTATCAATCTCCACCAAAATTGGCCTTTGGCCACAAATTTTTCCCAATGAGAAGTTTGAAGTAACTCCTCCAATAGCCGCAACCCTTTAGAAGGTATTTCACTTCCTCAGTTATGCTATCAATGGGAGTTATCATTCCCAAAGACTCTATACTACAAAAACCTTAGCTCCACAAGTGCTCATAAAATTGTAGATGTCAAAATGCTGGATGAGAACAATGGCAACCAACACCCTCTTTTATATTTTTCTTTCTCCTCAATAGGATGACTTCTAGAAGCATCTTAATATTTTATTATTATTTTTTATTTTGTAATTTACATTTGCACTTTATAATAAAATAATAATTTATAACATAAAGTGAAAATATAACATCACCTTATAACATGAGGTTTCTAAAAATAGAAACATATCAATTAATCATTAGAACAACTCCATATGAATACTGAATCCCAAAAGAAGCCAACTGCCAACAAGGTATTTGCCAAGAACACCCTCAAAACATGCCTTATTAGCCTACAAGGGCCACTGATAGGCTAATCATGCAGATGTATCAATGTCTAGCTGGAAGGGGACATTACATAGTGTCCACATAGTTCCAAAATGTCAATCTCTATACTTAGAAATATTAATAGGTTTGTAGGAGCTCTCCACATATTACAATGAAATGTTAGAGGTATGATTCCTTTTAATGAGACTCTTTGTGATAGTCTAAATGATGAACATAAATAATATTGATTGTAACAATAGTGATTAATGTGAATTTCTAGGTATTACAATAACTATAATTCATATACAATAACCTTGGAACATAGCAACAGACCCTAGTCTCTTCCTTAAGCCGATTTTATAGTTACAAACACATAAACCACAAGTCATAATATACGAGAGTGCTCATACCTAGAGAAACAACTTGTCCTCAGCCTAGAAGTGGTGGAGATGTCCTCAGTAATTCTCAGAATGTATAAGTAGCTATTAGAAACTCCTCTTTGGTAATCGATTCACATGTAAAGTGGGGTGTCCAGCCTTATTTATTTGAGGAACTTCCTCTGAAGACTCTTAGCATCAACCACACCCAGGTTACAAACTGGTAATGAGTCGCCCTCTTTCCATAATTAACAAGTCCTCATGCTCTGCCAAAAATATTTAAAACCATGTATTTGTAGGGTTATTACACTTGGGTAAGCTGCACCTAGGGTTTCTAGAAAACCATGACCCTCCTAGTAGCTGATACAAACCCCAAAGGCAGTCACTCAATGCATTATTTGCTTCAACCAATAACACACATGGATGAAATACCTTACTCAAAAAAAAATCCTTGACAACTTCAAATTGAAAGCGATCAATCTTCTCTAATTGGATTGTTGAAAGTGGCCATTAAACTTGCTTTGAAACACTAGAATAAACCCTAAATGGATTTCTCACCAATTTCTAGCTAGGGCAGATAGTTGCATTGCCAAAACTTGTACCCTAGGATTTTCAAACCCATAGACCCCAGAAGCTTCAGAAAAGCTCTCCAATGTATTGAGAAAATAACTTCAAGCATGAGAGAAATTAGCCCCTTCTTTCCCTTTTTAAAGAACTCCTTGACTTTCTAGAAAGATCCAAAAAGATCTTCAACAAGCTTTTAGAAAAGTTTTAATATTCCTTGAAGTGGCCTTTTTTTAATATTTTATTTTTCACTTAATTCACTTCCTTTAATAAAGTGACTTTATAACCTTTACTCTTTTATTTGAGTCACTTAGATTAAATTAATTAAAAATAAAGTTACCTTTATGATTTAATTTAGTTGATTAATTTAATACTATTCCCTTAACTCACCTTTACCCCTCAGGAATAAGAAGGGCTAAATGATCCACTTGAGTGGTTATTAAGAAGGGGACATCACAGTCCTCCCTTCCCAAAATTGCTTGCCCAAAAGCAATTGCAAATTGGGATGCTACAAAATCTGTTCTCCTTCCCAAGTGGCATCCTCCGCTGGAAAGTCTCTCCACCTAACCAAGAATTCCTTAACCTCCTATTTCTCAACTGCCTCTCCCTGGTATCCACTATCTCCTTGGGCATCACAACTGAATGCCCCTCCTCATCAAGCGGAGGCGATCCCGAAGATGGAGTAACATCCTAACCAAGTGCCTTCTTGAGGCACAAAACATGGAACACATTATGAATCTTACTATTCTCTGGAAGTTCCAACTCATAGGCTACCTCCCCAACATGTCTAATGACCCTATAAGGTCCATAAAATTGAGGCTTGAGCTTCTCTACACTACTCTTCTTCAATGAAGACTGTTGGTAGGGTTGCAAACATAAGAAAACCAAATCCCCAACTTCAAAGCTACACTCAACCCTGTGCCTATCTACATATGTCTTCTGCTGATTCTAAGCCATCTGCAAATTATCCTTGATAGCCTTCACAATGTCTTGATTCTCTTGAATCCAGTGCTTATCCTTAGGAGCCTTTCTCTGCCCAAAATTCATCCATAAAAGAGGGTGCATCATACCCATACAATGCACAAATGGTGACATCTTGATTGACATGTGGTAAGTTGTGTTATAACAGTGTTCACCTAGGTGCAACCACTTCACCTATGCTCTATGTTATCATGAAATGTAGTTACACAGGTAACCCTCAATCTACTTGTTCACTATTTCATTATGTCCATCTATTTGAGGGTGATAGCTCATGCTTGGAGTTATCTCCATCTCAATCAACTTGAATAGCTCCCACCAGAAAACACTCTCAAACCTGCTATCCTTGTCACTCACTATAATTCTTGGTAGTTTGTGCAACCTGAAAACCTCTCTAAAAAATAATTTTGCCACCTGAGGTGCCTTGTACTCCGAGGATATAGCAAAGAAGTGAGCATATTTTTTCAAACGATCCAAAACCACATATTCTGCATTAATATTGCATCTATGCCATCCCTAGATGCATCACACTCGAGGAAAAATGGTTGTGTGAAATCAAGAAGTGCCAACATAAGGCAAGTTCTCATTACCTCCTTGAGCTTGTCAAAAGATTATTGTGCCTCCTCAGACCAACAAAATGCTACCTTTCTTTTAAGGTCTGTCAAAGGTGCCCCTTGTTGGTGTTTAAATTCGCACCTCTGGAATGTGGATTTTAAATAGAAAACAATGCATAGATAAAATCCTTTTCAAATTAGGAGGGGAATCTCCCTCTTTCTGATGGTGTGAAAGAAAGTAAACTAAAACTAAGTTGCCTATCTTTTTGATCAGCTACAAGCACAAGGTTTATAAAACTCAAACACTGTAGCTAAGATTTTCTAATTTAGAGCTTCAAGTACGACTAACCTATGCTAATGACGTTTCTAATATCTCAAGTAAAACAAAAAGCAAGATTAGAAATGAAAAAAGTTTGATTCTCTGATAAATTACTTAGATAATCTCTCCTTCCAACGTACATCTACTCACTTTCAATGAGAGTTGAACCTAAAGATCATATAAGTATAACACAATAAACGAAAATCTGAGACATTATATCAAGGAAAAAGAGGCTCAAGACTTTATTTCTCAAATTTCTAGAACAAAAATTACACTACACACATGCACATAACAAGAATTTGCAGCTAAAGAGACTTGCAGACTTGTTCTTACACAAAGTGAACAACAACTACAAGACAACAACTTGAAGGAAAAATAAGCTTAGCAATTTTTTATCACTAGTATGGTTGAAAATAAATGAACAAGAATGCTCTTGTTTATAGCCTAAGCAAAGTAGGGAACCCTAAAATATCCTTTCTTTTACAACTAAGACTTGCTTAGCAAGCAAGCTTTATTTCTAAAACTAAAACAAGATAACATCTAACCACCTAAGAAAGCAGGAAAAGCAAGAAATGCCAACTATTACATTTTATCTTCTTTCTCTTCTTCAAAGAATAGATAAGAATTGTTCTAAGAATAGAAAGAAAGCGAAAATAAAGCTTCTAGAAGAAAGATGCTTTAAATCTCAATCACATATGCCAAAAAATTGGAAACTGTGTTTCTGTTAGGTGCATCAATACTATCAATAGCAAAGTTTCACTTTTCTAAGATATCTTCTCCATTTGCAATTAGTCTTAGGAAATATTCAACTTCATTGGCCACTTTCTCAAACTTCGCTGACATCACGGAAATGTGACTTGGCAAAGTCTTGTGTTTTTCTTTCATCCACTTTTGTGCAATCTTCTTGCTATATTTTTCTTTATGCATGTCCTATACTCTTTCACATTCTTCCTTAGAGATAGTCAAACTTTCAGGCCAAGGTGGAATTGAGAAGCATTTCTCGATCATGTCAGGTTTCAAACTGCAAATCAATCTACAATGAACTGATTGAATCTCCTATGTCACCGGATTGTAATGCTTGATGGAAGTAATTACAAATTCAAGATACTGAACTGAAATAGGAATGGATGCTGGTGCGAGGAGTCTAGAGTGCCCTAGGTTTTTGATTGCAGTGTTACTTGTGTTCTCCAAAGCATGTAGGTAAAACAATGGCTTGATGTGATGCAAGTTAGTCTTAGTTGTTCTAATGAAGTCATGGTATAGTACTGACTTGGTCGTGAAATCATTGGGAGTTTATTCCATTCTGAAAACCTTGAAGAATGACTATAAACTTGCATTTGTTCAGACAAGTTTTGAGCAACTTTCTATTTTTAGAATGCTAGTTTTTCTTCTACAAATGGACAAATTTTTTGAAATTTTTCTAAGATATGGGTTTTGCTTAAAATTTCATTGCAAGACAACCCAGATCATTCGTTTTTGAAAAAACTGAGTGTAGACTGAAAAAGAAACAAACCCTAATTTCTTCATTTTTTTACCAAAAAAGATGGCACTTGGGTTTTGTTTAGAATAAAATTTAGAATGAACATAATTGATCAGATTTTAAAAATACTAAGGGTTGATTGAAAAAGTAGCAAACACTAGAATCTGAAATTTTCTTGAAAAAACTGTGATTTGGGTTTTCTTCAGAAGAATGTTTTGAGAGGACCCAAATGATCAAAATTTGAAAACTTTGATGATTTCACTGACATGCAAGGAGAAAGCAGTTGTTGCAACTTGAGAATTTTCTTCAAAATTTCTTCAGAATGATGAGATGAAAAGACCCAGATGGCTAAAAATTGAAAACCTTGACTTTCTTCAAAAATTTGATGTTCTGGATGAAAAAAGCATGAAAAACAAAGGTCTTATGTTGTTGGTCTAAAAATTAATGAAGAACTTCTTAAAAATTAACTACCTTGAACTCTTGAATCTTGAAATTAAAACTTCAAAGTTGCTGCTCCTCTTCAACTTGGATGCCACCTGCAAAGAATAATGAAATTTGAATGATGGAAGCATCTTAAATAAGCATTAGGCTTGAGAAAACCCTGCTTTCTTTTTGCTTTTATCTTCAAAACCCTAAAATTTTCTTGTTCATTGAACTTGGTCATTCATTCTTCATCTTAAAATTTGAAAATTCTAACTAAGGCATGGTAACTTGGGCGCCCTTCTTGGCTAGAGTCGCCAATTTCTCCTAAACTTAACCATTTTTCTAAGTTTTTCGACTTTTCCTCAATTTTGAACCCTGCTTTGATTTTGATTTCTATCTTCCAGATTGATTTGATGGATGAGTTGAATGTTTCATCATGAAGTCTAATTGAATTCGAGAAGATAATTCTAGAGGAAGCTTCAGCTAAAAACTTCATTTGATCCTTCAAAATCATGGGTGCCCATCTCCTTCTAGGGCACCCAACCTTCACAGACTTGGCCATTTTTGTGTTTTTCACTTTCTCCTTTTCCCTTTGGTCTTCTGATGAATCCTTGATTTTAGGAGCTACGTTGATTAGATCAGCTGGCTAAATGTACCATTGGATAGCTTGGCTAAATCTAACGAGGTGATCTTGGTGGTTGCAACTGCAAAATCCATCATTTCAGGCTTCAAAACCTTGGGCGCCTATCCTTTCTAGGGGCGCCCATGTTCATCAGACTTAATCATTTTTCTGGTTTCTTCATCAAATCCTCTCCTTTAGATGATGTTGTCATTTCCAATGATCTAGAGCACGAATGGATTGACAACTGGACTCATTGCAGAGTTGAGAAGATTCTGAGAGGGGTCTTCTAGGAGTGATTTCATCTAAAAGTTGAATCTAAGGCATCAAAAGCTTGGACGCCCCTGGCTAGCTGGGGCACCCAACTTCACCAGAGTTAGAATATTTTTCAATATTTTCTTCTTTGCTTTTGACTTTTGACATTTAGCTCTTGCTTTTCCTTTTGTTCCGCCTTCATGATCTATTGACTGCCAACTCAGATTGATGAGCTAATGGTCTCATTTGAAAGCCTGATCAACTCTAAGGAAGTCACATTGGAGGCTTCACTGGAGAATTCATCTATTTAGGAACTTAAAAACTTGGGAACCTTTCTCCTTCTGGGGCGTCCAACTCCTCCAGACTTAGCCATTTTTATCTAATTTTATCTTCAAACTTGTACCTTCTTCATTATACCTCCAGCTTCATTTGAATTTGTCGATGACAGACAAGTCTGATGATCTAACAAAGACATCCATTGCGAGGCTGAATGGATTCTAAAAATATTGAGCTCATCGACAAACCCTAACTTCTGAGTTTGACCTCTCAAAAGGCTAGGCACTCCTAGGCACCTGGGGCGCACAAAGTTCTTAGACTTCAAAATTTTTTAGTGATTTTCATGGTTTGCCTTCTGCCTTCTAGTTGAAACCTCCCTATTTGATTTTTAATTCTGGGTGACTGGCTGATCTAATGATGATGCTGTCAGACTCACTACGGAGCTGGGAAGAATTTGATCAACTTTTCCTAGAAGCTCAAACCCTAATTCCATCATTTGATGCCCTAAAAAGATGGGCACCTATCTTTTCCTGGGGTGCCCATGGTTGGTAGACTTAGTCATTTTTTTGCAGATTTCAATTCCTTCCTTCATTCTTTGTGCAAGTTCATCATCTCATCTTCTGTTTAGTGCTTGAACCTTGAATCTGACGCCTAGCAGCTAACTGGCCTCCATTGATGACTTTGAAGTTCTCAAAATGCTTTCTAAATTTGAAAAAGCATAATAGACCCACTAGGGCACAACTAATCATTTTGTGATTCTGACTGCACCAACCTAATGAGGAAGTATTTTAAGCTAATCAAAATCAGTTTGAACTCTGGTGGACAAACTTTCTAGTTTTAGAATTTTTCTATTTTTAGAAAAAATTTCCAGTATTCGTTTCGAAAGAAACCCAAAAAAAGTTACTATTTTTAAATTTTTCTAAAAATAGCAATTTTCCTAAAAAGTAGGGATGAAATACTGGGATATGGATTTTAGCCAGGGGTTGAGAGTCTCTTTAGGGCAGGACCGAGATTGTCCGGATTACAGAATTTCAAGTTTTTATCCCTCATGCAAGACATGCACACCCAAATTTTGACCTTTTTGACAAATTTGACAAGACTTTTACTTATTTCTTCAAAATGCCTAAATGTAGAAAAAATTTAATTTGGGGTACAACACCTCTAATTGAGAAAACCCTCTAACAAAACACCTACAGTAACTACACAACCCAAAGAATCTGCGTAGCTTTGTAAGTGTCCTAGGCAGTTGCCAGTCCAGTATTGCCTGGATCTTCTCCTAGTGGACCTGTACACCTTGAGCACTAATTACATGTCCCAAATACAATATCTCATTAAGACCAAATTCACAATTCAAAGCCTTGGCATACAAATATTTCTCCTCCATAATACTCAACACCTCATCCAATTGCTTAAGATGATCATCCCAAGTTTTGTTGTAAATGAGCAAGTCATCAAAGAACACTAGGAGATATTTGCACTACTTGTTGAAAATGTGGTTCATGAAAGACAGAAATGTTGTAGGTGTGTTAGTCAAGCCAAAGGGAATGACTAAGAACTCATAGTTCCTGTAGTGACATTTGAAGGTTGTCTTATGAACAATTTTCTCTTTGACCCTAATCTGATGGTACCCAGAGCAAAGATCTATCTTAGAAAAATACACCACACTGTATAACTCATCCAACAACTCATCGATCTTGGGTATCGAGTACCTATTCTTGATGGTGTTTTTGTTGAGAGCCCTATAGTCTATGCACATCCTCATTGTCCCATCTTTCTTCTTCACCAAGACCACAAAAGAAGCAAAGGGATTGAAACTTAGTCATATGTATCCAATGTCAAACAATTCCTTGATTTCCTTTTCTATTTCATCCTTGAACTTTTTGGGATGATGATAGGGGTGGTGATGATGGGATCAGTCCCCTCCAACTCAATGGTGTGCTCAAATCCTCTATTTTGTGGTCATCCTAGGGGAATCTCTCCAAACACCTTGCCATGCTTACCCAATAGTGTCTAAATGTCTACATGATATTGTTAATCCTCATCTAGAGTCTCCTTAGTAGTGATCAAGCATTTCACTGCCCATGGTATGTCATCGTGTTTGATGATGCTCTCCATTCTCTTGGATCTCACTACCTTTGATGCCCCATTTTTCATACCTCTAAGCACACTACTGGATTTGACACCATTTTCCGACGGTAGTTCATCGGTCGTTCGACAAATCTCTATCGGAAGAGCGATGCAATGGCGAAAATCTTTCTGTCACTATTTTTTTGTCGCAAGGCCGACGACAAATTAAACGTCGAAATAACAATGAAGAATCGTCGATC
>VDFB02028774.1:0-12217 GCA_007258455.2 Sequoia sempervirens
AAAAAATAATTAAGAGAGCTTGATATTAGTGCATGTAAATGAAAAAATTGGCCACAAAAATGAAGTAATTCTTTTATAGAATGAGACCAATTTGACCACACCAATGTAAAGTTTAGGAAAAAATGTGTACTTCTAAAAAAAACTTTCGCCAAAACAATGTTATCAAAGGAACTCGAATGAAGCTCTAGAAGTTCCCAAAATGAGAATTGCTCTAAAGCAACACCTTCGAGAATTTGCAATTTCTAGAAACAATAAGAAGAAAAAATTATTTGCATCACTATGAATCTCATGAAATTTTTCCCAAATCAAGAAAAAATTCTCACAAAAAGGATCCCATATGGCCAAGAACAAAGCCTCTAAAAATCAAGTACAAAATCCAAACTACAAATGGAGAGGGGGTTGGTTGGGGAAGAGGTCATTGATCTCATGGTAATATCAAAATTGAACTAATAGAATATTCTCTCCCTTAATTTAATATTCCCTTATAGCTATAAAACTATCATTTGTAGAAGTATTACTAGAATATTCTCATGTCAACCACTAAAATTTGGTGGGAGGTGTGGCCATTGCAGACTATTGGCAAGGTCATGGTCATGATTGGTGGTAATTTTATGAGCCCATGAGGTCACACTATGTGGTTCCCCCATGATGGCTTGTGGGTACATAGTACCCTATAAACATAGGTACTAACTCTAGAAAAGGGGGATTCACTACCCACGAGTTCTCTTCATTCAAAGAGCCTCATGGGGAAAACTACCCTAAACTACCTCAATGGAACAATAGCGAGAGTTTCAGAATCTGAAAGAGAAGATCATAGAGATTTTCTGGACAAACTATCCTGGCTCGATAAAGGATATGGGTGCAGAATCTGAGACAGGTCACGGCCATTAGAATACCGAGGCAGCTAGCATCTCATTATAGACCAAAAGCGAGAATATCATAGAGATACCTAAATGTCCACTTCTAGTCCGATTATTGAGAATTTATGAAATCTCGATAAAAAGTAATAGAAAGAGATAGAAATGGAATGAAATAGAAAAGATAAAGGAAAGAAGGAAATATAGTTTACAATAATAAGTGATGGAAGCCCTCCACCAAATGAATGTCTTTGAAACACACTGCATTAGTCACGGAAATTTGTTGGAGTATTTAGGGTGTGCCTGATCAAACCCCCATTTTGAAGTTTTCCACCTCCATAGGACATCCAAGAGATGAGAGAGAGAAGAGCAAAATGGAGAGAAAAGAGAAGTGTGTGAGTGAAAAACACATAGGAGTGGGAACTTGCATCATGAAAGAGTAGGAGTGATAAAACCTAAGCAGGGAGGGAGAACCTGTATCACAAAAGAGGTGATAAAAGCATGAAGTGAAGGAGATGAAGTTGCAAGAGTGGAGCTAAGAGAGCTTGTGAGAGCTTAAAGCTACTACAACAAACTATATGAAGCTATGCAAGCAAAAGTTGAAGTATAGAAGGCTAAAGCCAAAGTTGTAGTGAAGCTCGATTTAGAAGAATGGAGCTAGAAAATAGAGGAAGAGTTGCAAATAAAGTGAAAGGACATCTTTTAAAGAGAGAAAAGAAGCAAAAGGAAGCTTCTCGGGCGGTTACAAAGCATCTCGAGCCGTTACCACCGACCAAAGGAGGTGACAAGTGGAAAGAATGCTTGAAAACGGTCATCTGAGCGTTGAAACATTGCAGGATGCTAGCGCGGAACACAGACGTCTGCATGCCACACTAGTGTCCAAACAGTTCACGCTACAAAATGATGAAAATGGAAGACGCACAAAGCTCGATGCAAGCTAACATGCAAGGGTGGTTGCTGAAAAGAGGTGTTAGAGCATCCTGAGAAGGGAAAAAGCTAATGTAGGGGCTAAAGCGAACCTACACATGATGCTAGGGGAGTGGAAACTAAAGCTTACACAAGAATGTATGCAAAATTGTGAGGGGTGCAATTTTAAGCTTTTACACTAACCTAGATTTTTTTTAAATCCATCGAAAACCTTTTTTTTTAAAATTAAATTAAAAAAAATAATTTAAAAAATAGGTTTTTTTCAAACCATGTTGTATATGATTGATCCTACACCAATGACCATATAGTTGTATGTCCTACCATATTGTTTGTAAGATGAGGGGGGCCAAAAATTTCCTTGAGGGCTTGGGGAAAAACTGCCCAAATTTAACAAATTGATAAATGATCCTAAGGTTCTTAGGTCTTTTGGATGTGATGGTAGAGTCATATTTGACCCAAAGTGCTCCAAAATTGTAGCTACCTTCTAGATTTTGCAACTACCTCCTAAATTCAAAAACTTGTAGATCTAGCCTCACATGTCTAATTTGGAAAAATAAAAAAGCTAAACTGACTTTCTTGGACACCTTGAACTTAATGGTGAGCTTAGATTTACACCAACAAGCTACAAAATGAATATAAAATTAAAATCCAAAAAGAGGAACCCCCAAATCTAGTATTTTTATCATTTTTAAAAATTCTCTATCATCATATGATGCAAGAGAAGATCATACTCAACTTTTCAAGATCCACCAAGATTTGCAATCTAGATCTCTCAACAATGAAAAACAAGAAGAAATCTCACAAGCTTTGATACCATGTAAGAGTTGGTCTATGTAATGTCCCTGCCCTAGAAACATAATATGCACAAGTTAGGATCAAGAATTTGTATTTACCAACACTTAAATTTGCACATGTAATTTTCCTTGAGGACCTGCACACCTCATGCATTGGAAACAAATACACATAGTTCCTTAATCCAAATTAAATTAGACAATTCTAGATTGAACATTTTAAGAATAAGATAAATGCATTATTATCTAGTGCATAAAACACATCATAATCTGATATGACTTATTATTATCTAGTGCATGAAACACATCATAATCTGATATGACTTATTACTCTTGATCAGAATAGATCTTTGTCCTTTCCTCTTTCCTAACCTCATCAGCAGATGGAAGAATTATTGTGCCAAGGGCACGTGAATGGTCTCCAAGTGGACTCCCTCAAGGTTTCCTACCCATCTTGGGACCATCCATCAATTGACCAAATTACTAGCCTTTCCCTCCACAAACTTCCTATCCTCAGTAGGTATTAGTGAAAGGGATTTTGGCCTGAAATCTATTCTTATAGTAAAAGTCATAATAGCTTGATAAGGTACAATAATTGCTATAAGGAACATTATTGTGACATTGCTAAATAATATCCATTAATCTTCAAATGTGGAATCTTGTCTTACACTGTATAGAAGAAGCTTAATATATTGACATATATATTTATTGACTGCAAACAGTCATTTAATATGCATTCACTTTCATAGTGTATTTAATCAAATCTACAGATCATCACAGATTTATACATACACTAATATTGATTCTAATAAGATCTGATTTAGGCATTACATTGTAACCCACTATCATAGGGACTGGAATTCAATTTTATAAACCTTAATGTTATATCATTCAGTTGAGGGTACTTACCTCTAAATTGATGCACTACTGGATTTTCTCTGGACGTAAGCTCTTGTAGCTCGACCCATCTTCTCTCTTCATGTGATGATGCTCATGCTTGGTCTGAGATCCATTCCTTAAACACCTGTAGAGGTGTCTCTTATTGTTTTTTTCCTTTCGGGGGAGTCACATCCCTCCTACAGTCGCATCACTTGGCATCTAGGTTGTTCCATGATTATTATGTCAAAGTCTTAATATCACTGATTTAATTCAAATCAAGTTTGTTATTATATATAAGTTCACAAAAATCGTTCTTCAAAGATAATAATAAAAATATTTTAGTCTATCATTATCTCATTATTTAATTATATCCATTATAGTCAAGAAATAGTTTATACAGAGCTTATGTTGGAAAACATCAATTATTAGAACAATTTTTAATGTTATCTATTTCTCATAGACATATGCACAAATTTGAGGGTTATGAAAGTCCGCCCTCCCTAAATTTTCTTGTCCTCAAGAAAAATTCAAACTCGGATGTTTTAAGATCTCTTCACTTTCCATGTAGCATCTTCCTCAGGTAACCCCTTCCATTTAATCAAGTATTCAGGAATAATTTTGTTCCTCAACTTTTGTTCTTACATGTTTAAGATAGTTTTGGGTTCCAAAACAAGTCTACCCTCAGCATCAAGGGGTGGTAGTTTTGTGCATGGAGTAACTTCTTGTCCAAGAACCCTTTTAAGTCTGGACACATGAAAGACATTGTGAGTCCTGCTATTGCTAGGCAACTCCAATTCATAGGCTACTTCGCCTATTTTCCTTAGGACCTTGTAGGGACCATAAAATCAAGGCTTTAATTTTTCTGCCCCGCTTACTTTAATTGAAGATTTCTTGAAGGGTTAGATTCTATCAAAAACCAAATCTCCAACTTCAAATGTTCTTTCGACCCGATGTTAGTCCGCATAAATTTTTTGTTGATTTTGAGCATGATGAAGATTATCTTTGAAAGCTTTCATTATATCCATGCTTTGTTGTATGAAATATCTGGCACTTGGCACTTTGCTATCCTGGATGACTAAGATTCCAAAGGTAGTTGCTTCATACCCTTAGAGAGCCTTGAATGGGCTCATTCTAATGGACATCTGGTTTGTAGTGTTGTAGCAGTATTCTCCCAAATGCAACCATTTTACCCAAGATTTTTGCTGACCAGTAACATAATTCCTCAAGTATCCTTCCAACCATTTATTCACAATTTATGTTTTCCCATTGGTCTGGGGATGGTAACTAGTACTTGGAGTAATATTAGTACCTGTGACCTGGAAGAGTTCTTGCCATAACTGGCTAAGGAAGCGGCTATCGCAATCACTAACTATATTCTGGGGTAAACCATGCAATTTGAAGATTTCCTTAAAAGACACTTCGGCTTTCTGGGGTGCTCTGTATTTGGTGGATATTGGAAAGAAATGGGAATACTTAGTTAACCAATCTACCACCACAAAAATGCAGTCCTTTCCTTGTACTTTAGGCAATCCAATGATGAAATCCATTGAAACAATTTCCGACTTTTGTTCTGGGATAGGTAGTGGTTGTAGCAACCATGTTGGATGGTTTAGTTCTTCTTTATTCTTTTGGAAACTCATACATTCTTGAACATATTTTCCCACATCCCTTTTGAGGCCTTTCCATGAATATTGTTCTCATATCTTCTCTCATATCTTCTTATAAGTTTTATAATATACAGGGTGTCCTGCCAAGGGGGAATCATGGTATTCCTTCAAAAATTTCTCCTTTATCTTGGAGTGAGGCATGAGGAATATTCTATCCTTATGCAAAATGATATATTCCACTACCTTATATTCACTATTGGGTGTATTTCCTTCACGTATTTCTTGAGCCTGAGGGTCTTTGGTATATTTTGTAATAATATCATTCCTCCAACTTCCAGTGATGTTGGTGATTGTATTTACTTGTGGGTGCCTGGATAAGGCATCAGCTACCACATTATTAGTTCCTTTGACATATTCAATATCAAAATTGTAAGCTTGTATTTTGCTTACCCACTTTTATTGGCGGTCGTTCAAGTCCTTCTAATTCATGAAAAATATTAAGTTTTGATGATCTGTCTTGATATTAAATTTCCCACAAACCAAGTATTGTCAGAACTTGGCCAAGGCATGCATGATGGCCAACATCTCTTTATCGTAAATGGAATAGTGTCTTTCAGTCTCCGTAAGTTTGCGGATTTCAAAAGCTATTGGATGCCTTTTTTGCATAAGTACTACTCTAATTCCCTCCCCTAAGGCATCACATTGAAGTTCAAAAGGTAGAGTGAAATCTGGAATTTCTAGGACAGGACATGTACACATTGCCTCCTTGAGTTTTTCGAAAGCCTCTTGAGACATTTCATTCCACACAAAGGCCCCTTTCTTGGTTAAGTCTATAAGTGGGGCAGCTATTTTTGAGAAGTTCTTCATGAAATGCCTATAGTAGCTACATAGCCCCACAAAACCCCTGAGTTGAGTTAGGGTCCTTGGTTTTGGCCATTCCTTGATAGCTTTGATCTTTTCTCCATCAACACTAACTCCCTGGGCACTAATCTTATGCCCTAGGTAAAGAATCTCATCTAAACCAAACTCGCATTTTGAGGCTTTGGCATATAATGATTCTTGTTCCAATATCTCTAAGACTTCATCAATGTGTTTAAGATGCTCGTCCCATGTTTTGTTGTAGATTAATATATCATCAAAGAATATTAATAGAAATTTGCTTAACTGTTTCCTGAAAGTGTGATTCATACATGACTAGAAGGTAGCAGGGGAATTTGTTAACCCAAAGGGAAAAAACAAGAACTCAAAATGCCCATAGTGGCATCTGAAAGCAATTTTGGGAATGTCTTTCTCCCTCATCCTTATTTGGTGTTATCCTAATCTTAAGTCAATTTTGGAGAAGTACTTGGCACCATGAAGTTCATCTATGAGTTCATCCACTCTAGGAATGAGGTAGCCATTTTTTATGGTCTTTTTATTTAAAGCCCTGTAATCAATACACATTCTCATGGTCCCATCTTTCTTCTTAACAAGCATGACTGATGAGGCAAAGGGGCTTGAGCTAGTCTGGATGTGCCCCATTTCTAGAAGTTCTTTAATTGTCTTTTCTATTTCTTCCTTGTATTTTTGTGGATGTCTATAAGGGGTGGTGATTACGGGTTTTTCCCCTTCTTCCAATTCAATAATATGTTCAAAGCAGCTCTTGGGTGGAAATCCAAGCGGAATATCACCAAAAACCTTCTTGTTTTTTCCCATAATAGGTTGTATGTCAATGTGGATGGTTTTTCCTTGAGGAGTTGACTTGTCTAATATCATGCACTGTGCTGCCCATTCTCCTTGACCTCGATTCAAAATTCTTTCTATTCTTTTGCAAGAGACTACTTGGGATGATCCATCAGGTAGTCCCTTTAAGGTGACTTGTCCTTGGTGTTGAAAATTAAGTTTCAAGTTAGGAAGATCAAACATAAATCATCCCAAGGAATAGATCCATGGGGTACCCAATATTACATCTGCATCTAGAGGCACTACATAAAAGTCTTCTTTAATGAGATGATTTCCCAAGATCATCTCTAGTTGGGGAACTAATTTCGTGCATTGGACCATAGCTCTCGTGGTTGTGGCTACTGTGAATCCCTTGAATTATTATTCCTTTAACTTCCTTTTTGCAACTAATCTTTCATCTATGAAATTATGGAATGCCGCACTATCCACAAGGGTGATGACTCTTTGGCCCTAAAGGGTACTCTTAATGCAAAATGGATGGTGTTTGGAAGTCTATGTAATTGTGGAAAGAGTTACATGCTTATCTTCCTCATACCTTTCTTTCTTGCATATATTTTCCTTTATTTCTTCATTGGTGGTTGCCTCTAACTTGTGAGCTCAACCCCTCTTTTCGCATTTATGCTCGGGTGACCACTCTGCATTGCAACGACAACAAGGGTTCTTCTTCCTATTATCTTCTTTATTTTTGCAAGTGTTCCCACAGTCCCATGGTCCTTTACATGTGAAGAAAAAATTCTTCTCCCTTATTTCATCTTATTCCCTCTTGGTGAGGGGATTGCGGTGTGGATTATCTTTTCAATGAGAATGCTTGCTATGGTTGTTTGAAGTTTTATTATTTGTTGGTGAAGTTTCTATCCTTAAGAATTTTTCTATGGAATCCTCAAGATTTATTGGGTTAAGAGCACTTAATAGCCCTCTAAGTGACTCTTTAAGTCCCTCCACAAAAATTTATGTGAGTCTATCTTCCCCAATCCTTGAAACTCGGATTGAGATTTTCTGAAATTCAGTTATGTAGTTTTCTATTGTTCCTTGTTGTTTTAGTTGAGTGAGCCTTTTAAAATCTTCTTGGGGATGTTTCCTATCAAACCTCCTAATTATTTTTTGTGAGAATTCTTCAAATGAGGTTACATTTTGGTGGCCTTGGGTGAGGATTCCATGGTGCCACCATTTGTGGGCTAAGCCTTCCAAATGTAAGATAGCAAATTGAAGTGCATCTTCTTTGATCATTGGGCTGAGGGTGAAATAGGTATTTAGCTTTTGCAGTCAAGCATGGGTGGTGATTTTGTTTGAGCCATCAAAGTTGGGAAAGGTCACTTTTTTCACTTTATTCTTCAAGTCTTTATTGGGTGGCTTCTTTCCTTTCCTAGAGGCTTCATGTCTTTTGGCTTCACAGAATTTCCTAAATGACACAAGTTCCCTAAGCTCAGGTTCAAGATCTCTATATGCTCTAATGATTTCCTCGATGTTGTTTGGTGTTTGATCCATCTCCTCCTCCCTTCTAGGACCATCCTCCTTGGTTATGGAGGGGGGTTTGGGAACTCTAGGTGTAAATGGCCCATTATTAGCCTGTAAATCATTTGAACGTATGTTTGTCCCATTTGAATTATTTTTCAGGTTGCTGATTGAGTTTTATATACTTTGTAAAGTTTGGATGAGTGCTTGGTTTTCCTTTTCTAACCCTTTATTTAGGTTCATAAGGGTTTGATTGTTTTGTTCCATAAAGGCCCTTAGTTCATTGGACAATTGTTCAACCATGGACCCTTTTTTTTGGTGGGCTTTCATTCACCTGTGTATAGGATGGTGGGATTATGCTATGATACCAATTGTAATGTCCTTGTCCTAGAAACAGAATATGCACAAGTTAGGACAAAAAAATTGTATTTACCAACACTTAAATTTTCACATGTAATTTTCCTCGAGGACCTACACACCTCATGCATTGCCAACAAATACACATAGTTATTTAATCCAAATTAAATTAGACAATTCCATATTGAACATTTTAAGAATAAGATAAATGCATTATTATCTAGTGCATAAAACACATCATAATCTGATATGACTTATTACTCTTGATCAGAATAGATCTTCATCCTTTCCTCTTTCCTAAACTCATCAATGGATGGAAGAATTACTATACCAAGGGCACATGAATGGTCTCCAAGTGGACTCCCTCAAGGTTTCCTACCAGTCTTGGGACCATCCATCAATTGACCAAATTACCAGCCTTTCCCTCCACAAACTTCCTATCCTCAATGGGTATTAGCGAAAGGGATTTTGGCCATGAATATATTCTTATAGAAAAAGTCATAATAGCTTGATAAGGTACAATAATTGCTATAAGCAACATTATTGTGACATTGATAAATAATATCCATTAATCTTCAAATGTGGAATCTTGACTTACACTGTAGAGAAGAAGCTTAATATATTGACATATATATTTATTGCTCGCAAATAATCATTTAATATGAATTCACTTTCATAATGTATTTAATCGAATCTATAGATTATCACATATTTATACATACACTGATATTGACCTAATAAGATCTGAGTTAGGTGTTACATTGTAACCCACTATCATAGGGACTGGAATTCGATTTTATAAACCTCAATGTTATATCATTCATTTGAGGGTACTTACCTCTAAGTTGATGCACTACTGTATTTTCTCTAGATGTAATCTCTTGTAGCCCAACCCGTCTTCTCTCTCCACGTGATGATGCTTATGCTTGGTCTGAGAGTCATTCTTTAAACGCCTATAGAGGCGTGACTCTTGTTGCTGCTATCCTTTTAGGGGAGTCACATCCCTCCTACAGTCATGTCACTTAGCAACTGGGTCATTCCATGATTATTTTGTCAAAGTCTTAATATCGCTGATTTAATTCAGATCAAGTTTTTTATTATATATAAGTTCACAAAAATCATTCTTCAAAGATAATAATAAAAATATTTTAGTCTATCATTATCTCATTATTTAATTATATCCATTATAGTCAAGAAATATTTTATATAGAGCTTATGCTATAAAACATCAATTATTAGAACAATTTTTAATGTTATTTATTTCTCATATACATATGCACAAATTTGAGGGTTATGACAGTATAGAATGCTCTATACCATGCAATATTTAGCTAAAGATGTAACCATCCAAGATTTAGGGGCTTCAATAAAAGCACAAAAGAGATCAAATATAATATAATAATTCTATTCTATCAAAGGATGTAAATGATACAATGATAATAAATTAAAAATACAAATGGAACCCCTTGGTTATTTGGACCAAGGTGATGCATAGGATTACATACATTTTTTTGGTGGTAGTGCCTAGTCATATCAAGAGCATAGTAGTTGGTTATTCCCAAGCTTGATGGGGCTACAATCCACAAGTGGCACAACCACTATCACCCCCATTACTACTCAGGCATATTTTTCTCCAACAAAAACCATCGCTTAACTAATGGAAAGAAATCAATCATTGCTTGTAACCAAATCTACCACCTCCACCTAAATCCTAGTGGCTCCACTAATTTTACTACTCATCCTCAACCCAAACACCACCCAACTACCACCTAGGCTAGATGAATCACTTGCACAAGGTGGTGGCCCTAATTTCATTACTAAAGGTGGCATTTTGTTATTGAAGAAATAAATTTTTGCTAGTTTATTAAGTTTTCCACTTATAGTCATAAAAATTTTGGTTCCAAGAACTTCACAGTGGTATAAATATTTTCCATATTTTTCTACAAGTGCCCAATATTTTAATTTGAAGCCTAAATTATCTTGTATCTTTGATAAACCATATATTTTCCCCATGGTGTATGACCTTTTACTTCTTATAGGTGTTAGAAAGGTCTTACTAATTACTATGAAACTATCCATGTCAATTTAATAGATTTTTATTTTGGATTGATTTTGGTACTATGGCTCATTTCTAGAACAAATTGTTAAAATTGGTGGTTGATTTTTCTTGGAGGGGCTTCATTTTTAATATTAAATCAAATTTAGGAGGGTTCATATCAAATTATTATTGCATATTACCTATTTTCTCTACTAGTGTTTGTTGCTCTAATGGTGGATTTAGGTTTATTTAAGCTCCTCACTCCTCACAACTACCTTACATGGATAATCAAGATGCAATAATGACTTCTATATAAGGGTTTATGGTCTACTTTAGGTGACTATCAACCTAATTTTAGTAGGGAGAATGATATATGTTCTCATATGAACAAATATAATGAGGTGATGGGTTTGATTGATTTGCATGTTTTTGATACCTTATTGTTCCACATTGAGGAATGTACAACACTCGAGAAGATATGGGATGAATACAAATATTTCTTGGTATATTTAGTGGATTATGTGCTTTGAAAATAGAGGTAAAATGAACTTCTCTTTCTCCTAACACATTTCCTTCCTTTGAAGATTATTTTGTTAAGTTTGAATTTGATAAGGGATTTATATTATTGATTTTTTCTAATTTAAAAGGTCCATTTGTTGTATTTTGTTCCACCTTTTATTCCACCATGTTCTTGACTTTTTATAATTTAAAAAGATATTTTTTTGTATTTTCTTATACTTTTTATTCCACAATGGATTCTCTAGGTGATTTATTTACTATGCCTTTGTTACCATTTGACTAGAGATAAAACTAATATTATCAAGTTAGATGCACTTCCCAAGAGTTAGGTATTTGTGGCCTAATCACCCAAAGGAAAATGCAAGAAGAAATTAAATTCTAAAATAGAATGTAATGAGTCTCCCACATCTTCTAAAGAGGATATACCTATGAAGGAGAAAGCCAATTTTATTATATGAAAATATTTGGGCATGATAAACATAGTTATTACAAAAAATAGATTGATGAGTTAAAGTGCCTTCTTTAAAAGAACAATACCTCTTTTCCTTCATCAACATTTTTTGGTTCTTCTTCTACTACACCATTATCATCTACATGGTTAACAATAGATGTACTGGATAATTGGGATAGAAAATATAAAAGGTAGGGTAGGTACAAGAAGTTGGGTCCACAACATGTTCAAAAAGTGGAATTATTTTTCCTCATTTTAAAAATTTGTCACAATTGCACTTACACATAGAATCTTAAAAAATCTAGTGATATGAAATGTAGTATTTTGAGTCTTATTTTCAAATATTTAATTTATTTTGATACCCAGATGATACAATTTAATTTTTAATAGGCATGCATAAAAATCATTTTTTAAAAGTCACTTTTTAGGAGCATACCATACATATGTACAACCACCATAATTTGACCTAAATAAAATTATTTTTCTAATTTATTTTGGGGAAATATGTGTATTATACTAAATATTGATCAAGATAATTTTTTATAATTTAAAAAAATAAAATTATTAATTTTTATTAGCCCTAATCATTGTTTTTGAAACTCACGATTTGAGAGGTC
>VDFB02028775.1:0-55321 GCA_007258455.2 Sequoia sempervirens
TAGTTAAAAGCAATATAATACTAAGGATGGTTTCTCGGTGTTGGGGAAACAAGATGGGAAAAATTCACTCCCATGGAAATTATGCTGGGATAGTCTATGCCTCCAAAAAGTCAGGGCCTTTTCTTGGACCATAATTCAAGGAAGGATTTTGACTGCATATAGGTTTAGCAAAATGGGCTACCACGACACGTCTAGATGTGTAATATACAAATCTAGTGAGGAGGATGCAAACCATTTGCTACTTGGATGCCCCTTTTCTCAAAGGTGCTGGATATGACTATGTGCAAAATTGGGTTGGGTAAGCACCCTCCCGAATGACATTCTATCCCTCTTCAAATCATGGCCCTTGTTTAAAAAGAAAGTGATGTATTCGTGCATTTGGCTAATAAGTCCATCCATTTTGATATGGAAAATTTGGAAAGACAAAACAAAAGGTAAGGAAATGAATATATCATCTTTTCAAAATAAGGTGGAGGTAGCCATAGTTGAGATAGTGAACAACAGGGTCTTAAGGCTAAATCCACAAAAAAGTGGAATTCATAAAGTGGGATGTGAAATTGAGACTTGGGTGGTTTGGCCTCAACATCCCAAAATTTGGTAGCAAGAAGGTAGAGGGACAAAAAGTTCTTTGGCCAAGGTGGTTTGGAATCCCCCCGCTCAGTCATGGGATAAATTGAACTTTGATGGAGCATCAAGAGGAAATCTAGGAAGGTGGGGTGCGACTTGCATAATCTACAATGGGGAAGGGGATATAGTGGGTGAAATTTTGACCCCTCTTCCAAATGGGATGAATAATTATGCATAATTACAGGTTGTGATACAAGGGCTTCAATTCTATCAGGATTTAAGGCTAAAAAACATTGAAGTGGAAGATGAATTGACTTTGGTGATAAGCACTCTCAAGTCGGGTAAAATTTCAAATTAGAAATTACAAGGGTTGGTGGAGAGAGTTGGTCTTTTGGGGAGTTTTGATCAATATATGGTGAAACACACATAAAGAGAAGCCAACTTTGAAGTGGATAAGTTATCAAATCTTGGCATGGACGGGGTTTTTAAGAAACATTACTACCCCTCCTCTTGTTGTATTTAATGGGTGTTGTATGTGGATTCATGCAACAAACCTTTGAGGCCATGAGGGCTATGTAGAGACCATTGCTGATGGGGAGATGTTCCTTGCGGTGGTTGGGCATATTGTGCTCCAATGGTAGAGGTTTTCAATGAGCGTTGTAGTGGCTGGGTGATGCATGAGCATCTGGCTTAGTTTGGGCATGAGTTGAAGCGTAGAACTATTAAAGCCGGGGATAAATCACATAAAATTTCTTGGTGATCTCTTCTAGTTGCATGTGGATCTTGCTCGCTCTTTCTTGAGCCATGGTCGAGTGTTTGTTGTGAAGAATTGTGCAGGGTTGACAAGTGGCAAAACTAGTGTTAGGCCATATGCATGTGGCGTGAGGGTGCTCACTCTGTTGCCAAATCCAATGGGTGGTATGAAAGGTTATGACAAAATGCCAAGTTTGTGACAAAATGCCAAGTTTTCACTTATTAGCACGAGGCACCAACTTGTTCCCTCTAATGTCATGCCCATGCTTTGCTGTGGGGAGTTACACTGGGTTGACAACTAGCTGTGCTAGTGACGGGTCGTGTATAGGTGGCATCAAGGTGCTCTTCTTGATGCCTTATCCAAGCACTCCTTGTGATGCATTGTGATAGATAGACATGTTGTAGTGCTTCCAATGGTTAAGCATACTTCAGCATGGCCAACCAATTTTGGCAAAACTTTGACCTTTCGGCCTAAATAAATCACTTGAGTTGATTTGACATCTGAAAATGTTTAATTAGGGGGTCTTCTCACACACACATTACTTAAATGTTTCATCCCATGGGGGGCTTGGGAATTATGGTGAAGAATTTATTATGTTAGGCCTCCAACAATGCAAGCAGGTCGAGGGACACTATTTCAACTCAAAAGTGTTACAAAGATAGATTGTAATCCTAGCAAGCTTTTAAATTGGGAAGCCTTGGCACAAGTGGAAAGAGCTATACATAATGGCATTGAGGGCCAAAAGTATTGTTTGTATGGCTATGTTGGGTATTGAAGATGATGTAATGGACACCCCTAAAAGGTTGACCACTCTCGACGACAAATGGCTTTCTTGGGCGAAGTCATAAAGCCGAGGTTGAAGAGGATCCTAATCAAGAACATTTTTTGTTGATTGGTTATGTGAATTGATGTTCGGGCATGTGTTCCTAGCGGCAAAGAAAAGAAATAGAGGTCATGTGGTTTTCTTAGTTAGGAGCAGGTATCCCAAGGCCAAGAGACCTGGGTTTGCTCAATGTGTTGGGTGTGGTGGTCAAACTCTACCCCTTCTTGTTGGATGTCAAGGGTGCCAACTTGTTGTTTCATCAAACATAGGCGATGGAAGGGGTGAGTTTTCTAAGGAAAATGTTGCATTTGGTACCAATCTAGGATTTTGACTAGGCAATGAATTTCATAAATTTTATTTAAGAGAATGGTGATGCATGAGTATAAGTTTTTAAATTTGGTTGAGCTTCAAGGTGTCTGCCTTTAGCTCTGCAAGGCAATTTTAAGCTTTGATTTTTGGCAATGTTGGGTAGGTTAGTGTAGCCTTCTTTTTTGATAATTGACTCCTTTTTGGAGTGTTGCAAATTAGAGCTCTGGCTTGGCTTAGATTCTGCGTAATCTTCCTAGCTGTAAAGCCCCAGATGTATAGAAAATGTAATCTTTTTTGAAATATTAATAAAATTACTCTTATATATATAAAAAAAAATAGAATTTACACATAAATCCTCACAAATAACTAGTTCACATCATCTCCAAATTTTTAATAGTTTAGTTGCTATATGTTTCATAAAGTAAAAAATTGGTGAAAAATGTTGATTTCAATGTCCTAGTTTGGCAAAAAAGTGGGACACAACATTATTCATATAAGTTGGAAAAAGTGTTTGGAGGAAGAAGCAATAATTGTTCCACACTCTCAGCCTTCTAAACATTTATGAATTAGACGAGGCCATGCTTAAAACATTAAAGACAGTCTTATTCGAAGCCATAATCAATTTGCAAATCTGCAAATCTCTATTTATGGCAATCAACACCCCAATTTGTTTGGTTTGTTCTTGTTAATAAATGACATTTTTTGGGGAAATTATAGATAAAAGGCTGAAGTTAGTTTTCAAGATCCATTGCAAGCTTATCCTCATGCCCTTGAAATGGGTCCTAAGAGATGACTTCATGGTTGTGGACAACAGACATAGAGTCAAAACAAAAAATTCCTCTAGGTTTGTTGCCTCCTTGCTGGACCTTGGGGAGTCGGAGGAGACCATGAGTGCTTTAGCACGAGTGCTCATAAAGAAAAATTTCCTAGGTAATTTGGATGAGGTATTGAGGGTTGCATAGCTTGGGGTAGGAATTCCTTAACTGACTGACTTCTATAAGAGCTCCAACAGGCCAAAGTCTCTATGGAATGGCTCCCATTCCTCTCCAATTTTAGGACAACCTTCTTGAATCATCATTGCTTCAAGGTAGAGGAGGGTGTTCCTTCTAGAAGAAGATTATGACTTATGACTTGAAATGGATGCATGAATTCATTAATGAAGAATATGATGAGAAATTATCAGCGTTAAGTGACAATGTATGAATAGTCAAAATAATATGTAAAAGTTTTGAGGATTAGTCAATGTTACGATTTTATCACAACCTAGTAATGTGGGAGTAAAGAAGAAATACACACAAAAGTGGTAGGAATTAGGTTGAAAGTAACTATACCACTAGGATTTTGGATGTATCTTAGTTTTTGTAAAGGGTAGAGCCCCAAGTATTTTTCTTTCATTAATATAAAGGGAACAATCCCCTTGAATATTGTTTATTCATTAAAAAAAAATCTTGAACCTAAAATTTTAATTATTATTATTTTAAAATTATATTCTATCATTTTATTATTCTAAATTAGAAATATTATATCTCTTACTAACCAAAACAAAAACATCATATTATAAATAAAAAATGAATAAAACTATTTAAAATAGATATCTATTTTTTTAATATAGAAAAATCAAATTTTACAATATTAATATAAAATTATTAAAAACATATTATTAATTCATCTTTAACACCTAAAATTTTTAACCAATTTCAAAAAAAATTTCAAGTTATAAATCTTACATCTTTATTTTATAAAAGATAATTATTTCTTAAATAGACTTCTAATTTGTTATAAAACACATTTATAATAACTAATTAAACATCACTTATTGCAAAAACATTTTAAAATAATAATAAATAAAAAATATATTTTTAAAATAATTCTAAATTGAATTCATTTTTAAATTTTTTTTTTTTTTTATTAGATTGCAAAATCGGGTAGCATGACTCCATATAAACTCCAGTGCGTCTGATAAACTTTTTTAACGTGACCAACGGCACTGGCGCGACACGCCATAGGGGGATGAAGGAGACTAAACCTTGTGACCAACCTCTTCCAACAAAAAAGATTTAGCCAACCGAACTAAGGCCCAACCCCTAAATTGAATTCATTTAATTAGGCCCAGGAAAGTGTATTTTCCTGTCATGTTTCCGGATATAGTTTTGAAGCTACCTCCATAGTAAAGCCCAGGAAGGTAGAGGGGAAAAGAGAGGTGGAGACAACAAAATGCAGGCTGTTAGGTCTGGAATTCGAGCACTGGCACGGCGGTCATTAATACATTCAAGGAAATGCACTGCTTTAGATTTGCCGAATTTTTTTGGAAGCGTGAATTCCCAAGAATTGAATAATAGAAATGTGCATGTAGAGTCATGGGTGAGAGGATTTTTGGGTAGAAGAGAGTACACCCAAGTGGCCTACTCCCCTGCAACTTATCTAGACAAGCAGGAGGTCGCGGATCGAGTGATTCAAGTCTTCAAATCCTGCCCTCAAGTCGATCCTTCAAAGGTACTATCAATTGCTGGATTCGTTGTAGCCCATTTGGTTATACGTGCAATTCTCTTTTTTCATTGAAATTCGTTTAGGAATAATATCCAGAATTTTTTAGATTATGTGTCTATTATTACATTGGTAAAGTGGGTTGGATTTAGATTTTTGTTTTGGTTCATAGTTTTAATTGCAGGTGTTAAAATCTAATATCATGCCCTTCTTGATATCTGACCATTTGACGTATTCTGCCGGACGATATTATTGGTTGATCTTCATTATCAGCATTGTTTATAAATTTTGTGTCTGCCTCTCTTTTGTGTCAAGTTGGTCAAAAGTCCATGAATATTCAGAGTTGCAAAGTGTAGAGAGGTCTGTATCTTTTGGGATGGGAAGATTTAGAGGACATATTGATTGCAGTTTGAGTTTTTGCATTCCCTGTGTAGGACAAGATAGATAACTCCTAGTTTGTGATTATCAGCTTACTTTGCGTTCATTTTCCATTCTAGGAACCAACACCTGGACAAAATTTGATTCCCTACCATTATCTGTATGTTTCATTCATGCAACCCTGCTACCGAATTCTCCACACCAGAGATTTTTCAATAAAGTAATGCAGTACCTGCACAATGAAATTCTCTGAATAATGTCATTATTGAGACTCATATTGTGCCCGTTTTCTTATGTTGATCTCTCAACCCAATGCCGTATAAGTTAGTACAAAGCTTCTTGATATGTACTCGTGAGCCAATTTGGCTTGTAGCATTCACATGGCCAGGGCACTCTTCGAAGTAGATATGATTCTCGGGTCATCCATCTCGCCTGTCTGCAATGACATTTTTCTCTTCTTTTAGAGATATTTTCAATTGATGAGATTTGAACTTGGGTGTCTCAATATTTGAGCCCTAGACTAAACAGCTTAAAATAAATAAGTAAAATTCTTATGAGCTACAGGATGTGCTGAACTCATGATTGTTCGGTGGAAAACACCTCACATTGACCATTTAAAGATTATAATGTTGTCAAAACATTAGAATCATTTTGTACCAGGTTCAAAATGTAAAATAATGTCGTTGGTATAAGAGCCTGGAATGTTCATTCTGAATGCAGTTACACGATGAAGGTGAGTGGTGAAATCTGCGGGTTGTGTGTTATCACATTCTCATTCAGATCTTTACGATAATTTGCTAGATTTAGCTCATGAATACTTGAAAATGTCAATGCACCTGTCCAGCACTGTGATTAGAAGAGAATTTAACTGGTAATCTTGTAAAATAACTATAGGTTTTTTTATCATTGAAATGAAGTTCTTGTGCATCTTTCTCTTTCGAAGCTAATTTTTCCTTTCCCTATTAGGTGCGTACGTTGCTTTTTAGTTTATTCTGTCTTCAAAAACCTTTGATCCACAGGGAGGCATCCTTAGGTTTATATAGGACAGGGATGAGAGGGGGACATTCTTTACCATCTTCTTTCACGGGGACTCTGACTATTCTCCTTAGTTGTGCGCAGACCTGTGTGGGGAGTGTGGGTGCTCCATATGACAAGTCCATGAGATACCAAAATTAAGGTAAAGAATTAATTCAAACAGCAGGGAGAAAACCGATAATTGACCTATTCAGGGATGGCAATGGCATTCTTGGGTTTATATAGGACAGGGATGAGATGGGGACATTCTTGACCACCTCGTTTCATGGGGATGGCTACTATTCTCCTTAGTTGTACCCAGACCTGTGTGAGGAGTGTGGATGCTCCATATGACAAGTCCATGAAATACCAAAATTAAGGTAAAGAATTAATACAAACAGCAGGGAGAAAACCGGTGATTGACCTTTTCAGTTTTTGTTTCTAGTTTGATGCTTATGTTAATTATTTGTGATTATTAATTTATATTCCAAGTGAATGCCGAGTAAGCTGCAGTACCTTTGCTATGGACTCCAAATAGTGTCATCTCTGGGACTCATATTGTGTTTGCTTATGGAAATTTCCCAAGGAAAGGCACGTCAGGCAGAACAAACCCTCTTTCTATGTACACATAGGTGACATAATTTACTTAAAATTATACTGTTCCTGGGAATGAGTTGATTCCTCCTACAATTAGGTATGATCCCTGGCTCAATGGGATCACCCCTCTCTGCTGTATTGTGTGTCTGCAGCTGGATGATATTCTTGTGGCCGAGCTTGAACTCACGTATCTTAATCGCAGTAGTATTCCATTTAAATGGTGGCAGAAGTGTAAATGGAATTCAATTACCTTGGTTTGAAACAAGAGAGATTTAGCATGGTAAACGAAGTTAAAAAATGAACCACAAAAACAACATGTATATTTACAAGTTCTAGAAAGTAGAACCATTTAAAAAAAAACTCAGGAATAACTTTTGAGATATTGTGTCCTTTTTCTGGTCAATGTCCAGGTTTGATTGCTGTGCCATAATGCCGTTTGAAACAGAATGGCAAATGTGTTGGGTCATGATTAATCACAAGTTATTTGTGAGTAATGCTAACATGATCGTAATAAACTTGGATTGCTGTTTGAGCCCCAAGTCACACCTGCTTAAAATCGAATATCCCACTTAACAATCCAGGAGAAGTTGGACTGTTGAGTACTTGTTGGAAAACATCATGTTAACTATTAGAACATATCTATGTTTCCAAAAATGTGGGCATCAAATTTTACTTGTTTAAGTGGTTTGGCATATAACTTTATAAGGTCTCCGAGTAGAGTTACCTGGAATATTCATCCTGGTTGTATTTTCATGAAGAAAGGTGAGAGCAGAATTCTGTAAAATGTCTTCTGTGACATTTTCATCCAAATCCTTGAGCAATGCTGTAGACCAGGAAAGCAATTTAACTGGTTGTGCTAATCCTTTAAAAGCACCTTGGGAATTTTTATTATCTGATATTAAGTTCTAGTACAGCTTTATCTATCAGAGCTACTTTGTTGCCTGTCCTCTCAGGAGCCATTCTTTGTTTTTGTTCTATCCTGTTTTTAGAACTCCTTTGCTCCACTTATGGCACCCTTGGGGGTGAAGATTGCATTCCCATGGGTTGAATAGGATAGGGGGTGGGACATTTCTTATCATCCCCTTTTCAGTGTAATGGTTGGCATGTCCCAAAGTTGGCCCTAGACCTGTAGGGGGAGTGTCCATGAAGAAACAAAAATGGAAGCAGCATGGAAAAGAGTCAAAGACTAATGACTATCACTTAAGTTGTTGGTTTTGGTACAGATCCCGGTTTAGGTTTGTGGATCTGGCAAATTATTTTTTGGGGTTCATCTGTACAAAAAAACATGTAAAAATCATATATATATATATATTAATATAATATACAGCTTAAAAGCAGGAATTAAGTTAGAATACCACAAAGCATCATATAAACAACAAAATCACCATCAAATCAAATGTCATTTAAAACATAAATGATACAAAATATAAAATATTCATTTTTCAAACTTCAATTTCTATGTTAAAATAATAATATCAAGTTCAACAATTAGTTTTCTCAGCGCAAATAGGTTTTCTAAATCATCAATATCATAATCATCATCTTTGACATTAGATGGTGTAGGAACGTTTGAAGAGCCACGAGCAGTGCCATTGCCACTCACAATATTAGTGTGCTCACTTTTGGACCTCTCAAGTACAACATGTTGGAAAGTGGAAGAATCCAAGTTAGTATGCTTTGGCTCCATATCTCACATCTTCATGTCCCCTTCCTTGTAGCCATGTTTTTTGTGCTAAAGGATGCACGGGTTGGAATACGCATACACTAAGTTCTTTGTCCTTTTTGAGTGCAATTTGTTTTCCTTTACTGAGTGGATGAAAGTATGTGCTCCAATTCCTCTGAGATGCAAATGGACTGGCAACCTACGAAGACGAAGTAACAAGATAGAGTTATACATTATAAATTAAAAAAAAAAAATTGCAAACAAAACTTTAAAGATTAAAAATTAAAAATTTATTAAACTTGTGGTAAAATTTTGATTGTGAGAGGTTGTAAGTGTTGGAATTGTTGGCCATGGAAGTAGCACCAATTGTGAGCATACTTCTTGAACTTATCATGAAGAGCCTCAATACTCTGACCATTGGAGTTGACAAAATCAATGAACTTACTTGTGACGACATCCTAAAATCAGGATTAGGGGAAGAGTCTATGAAATGCTGCCTTATACGCTTCAACAACTTCATAATTTCTATATGGAGCAATCCTTGTTGGCACAAAAACAATCTCAGCATTATAGTATTTTGGATTTAATGCAAAGACATGATGATGTAGCAGGGTGGTCATTGTGTTCTATCTATCTTCAATAGTGTGTTGTGTTCTATCTATCTTCAATAGTGTGCACTTGTTTGAAGAAAGTTTCTTCAGTGTCTTGCTTTTTCTCATTTATGATGGTTTTCATTTTCCCAATCATTGAGTCGATGTCATCATATATCCCCTAAAACGAATTTCTAACCCTAAAAGTGCAATCTAAAGATTCTAAAGCATTTCAAACACCAAAACAAACTCATTTTTGGCTCATTTTTATTGCAAAAGACAAATACCATTCCAAAAGACTGAACTTTCATTCTAACTTATCATTCAAGAAAAGGAGCTGAAGATTGATCATTGAAGGTTCTACAGTGGTTCCCTTGCTATTCCTACACATTTGCAAGTGTCCATCAGCTGCCAAGAAGATCATAGAAGAATATTGTTGAAAGGAGGTATGTTTTTTTGTTTTTTGTTTTCCTGCATTTTTGTTTTACAAACATGAAACAAAATCTCTACTTTATTTTTCTTTCATTTTTTCTAAGTTGCCGGTTTTGGTACGGGATTGGGTACGGGTACGTCAGTATGGCAATTTTTTTTCCCTTGGGTAAGGTATGTTTGGGTACGGCTGTATAATATATGCAAAAAAATTAAAAATATACAGAATTGTAAATACATTTGATAGTATGATACAGTATACTTCATCAATTATCAATCATCAATTCATCATTGAATCATTGATCAATGGTAGTAATAAAGATAAAGGCCAATTGATAGTTGAAAATTTCAATATTATTCATAGATCATATATGTCTAGGACTCTAGAGTCACGATTCAAATGAAGATCATTACAATTACAAAATTGAAATAAATACAATCAAAAATTTGTATAATTGTCTAACACTCTAAGTCTTCAATCTTCATCAATCATCAAAAGGATCTAGATCAAGGTCATCACTTGGTTCAACATCATTTGAACCACAAGTAAATGCATTGCCACTCGTACTAGGTGCATCATGTGTAAAAGTCTCATCATCATCATAATAGGGATTACCAACCAAGATCTTACAATGATAATAGGGATCCGACAGTAAACCATCTAGTTATTACAATATTGGATTAATGTCAATGTTTATAGTTTATATTGAAATGAATATTTTATAAATCCACTAAATTGACAAGCAACATTTAGGAAGCTGATAATGAAATAATACCTTTGAATTTAATTTGAGACCCAAGCTAAAACAGATCACAAACTGCTGCAACAAAAAAGGATGATCTTGATTGATATATGGCTCAAACTCAGTATAGGTATGGCCTGAACAAACTGACAAATGAGTTGTACAGAGGTGTTTAGATGCATCAAATCAGTCAATGATAGGTTGCAACCCTCCTAGAAACTCGGATGCTTCTTGTAGAAATTGTTACAGACTATTGCACCATAGGAAATTAACAATTTTTGCACAAGCATATTAATTTCAGTGATTCAAATTAACAATTTTTGCCTGGGAGTGTTTGGGAGCCCCTGGTTCCCTGTGGGTCCGCTCCAAGCAAACCCATAGGGAATCTGGGGCTGCCTGGGTGCTCCTTGGCACTCCCTAGGCCGCTCTTGGACCCAAACACTCCAGGAGCAGGCATGTAGTCCTTTTTTGAAGAATCCGGTAACACATTTTTTTACAAATGTATCACTGTGCTTAAAATTTTAAAAGAGCTAGGTTTTATATATCTATTTTTTTTTGTTTATAAATAATTTGATGGATGTGCCTTGGGTTTTGCTAGGTCCCAGATGAATCCACCTCCTTGGGTTTGCCCAAGTTTGTCCTAGATGAATCCGCCTCCCTAGTAGTTGCTCCTTTTTTGTATTTTTAGGCGGACCAAACTAGATCGTGGATCTATTGAACTGGACTCCAATCTAGTTTGAAGCGGACATGGATCCGCTAGGGGACCCAGATACAGCCAGTCCTCTAGCAGATCTGGCAAAACAGGCTATCACTAGTCTATTTAAATATTTCTCCAGTTTAATGTTTGTATGTTTTTTTATATGTTTGATTATGTTGCTCATGTAGTTGCATTTTAATAGTGATCTTAAATACATTATTTATAATTTTAAACATTGTTGCCTTTATGCCTTTGGTCCTTACATCCCATAGAATTTGGGTTGTATTCTCCACCCATTTAAAGCTCAGATCCCGATCTGTTTCCCTCCAACCTCCATCCTGCAAAACCTTTTCTCTTAAATTTGGCTCAACAAGAACCTAACAAAGAGTTTTTGCATATGTGATGTTGCTTGGTGCACTGCATTTAACATGTTTTCATGCATATGGTTTTTACTCTTCTTAGTGCAAGTTTCTTGTAGGAAGGTAGAAGGGCTTTTGTAATGACTGTCTGAAAACCACAGTAGCATCAAACTACTGTGGAAGAAAAGAATGACGTTTAAACATCTCTTTGAAGATGCCCATTTCAAAAAGAACATTCTTTTACTTTGTCTTGTCAATATTGATGATGGCCTCTATATTTATCAATTTGATTTAAATTATAGAACACTTTAGCTCACAAACTTGCAACAGACTTTCTTCCTTACTGGCCTTTATTGGCAGTTATTTATATTTTGGTTTGGTTATGCATGTAACCAACCAAAATTTGAATTTCATACTCGATTGTAAGAAAGAATAGGTTAACAACAGAACTTGGAAAAGCTCTTTGAATCCGGTTTTCACATTTTCTTCTGATATATCCGAAGCAGCTGTATTTTACCCTCATTTATTTCATTGTGCTGTGAACCTTTTTTCTATGTCAACAAGAATGACATCATCAGGTAGTGGACTCAACCCAACATTTAAGGCAGTGGATCTACTGCCTTTATTCAATGGTCCAGACTTAGTTCTCATGGTTGTTTTGTAGGATTTGGTAGTTTTTTTTATTTTAAATAGCTTCTAATTTAAAGTCTGCAAATAGAGGCTTGTTCTCTCCAATGAGGTGTGAAGTTATCTTTCAGGAGTCTTTAATCTTTGGAAATCTTAAATCTCATGCCAATTGCAGTGCCCATATACTCCTCTTGGAGGTGGACTTAGGTGGTGACCAGACCCTCTCAGGAACATTCACATTCTTGTGTTCGCTTTTAAGCTTTATTTATCAACAATCTTTTTAGTTGTTTAGCGCAGGTTCTTGTTTATTACAGGCATATTAGTTCCAAAAGCTTGTTTCAGAATTTTCAGTTGTTGTTCCACTTTATCAAACATGTACCAGTCCAATATTTCCTTATTTATTAATTTCATCTACAAGTTCCAGTTGTAATAATTCATTTTTTTATGTTCAGTTTTTTGTTTTTGTTTTTTTTATTATATCTGTTCTCTTCACTTGTTTAAATGGAGCGATTAGTTTAGGATCACAACACATTATATTTCCTCTTGTTTCAATTTTTTTGACTTTGCCGAGATCCCAAAGTTGTCTATTGTCTGGGAAACCAGAAAAATGGCCAAGTAAGCGTGATGAAATTGTTAGATGGTGCAGAAGGAGCAGATGGCTGAAGTTTAAGGTTTGAGGGACTGACTAGATTTTTGGTCCTCTGTAACAGAAAGATTGATAAACATAGTTCTTAAGGGGTTTCTTCATAAATAAATTCCCAGGGATTAATCATCTTCATTTATTTGAGTTCCTGAAGATGCTTTTGAAATCACAGGGGCTTGCTTTTGGGTCTCAACTTCTAATTTGTTTTTCTCCTACTCTTCTTCCAAAGTATGTCAGATAATTCTCTCCTACTCTTCTTCCAAAGTATGTCAGATAATTCTTCAATATATTTTTCATGAAAGATGAATTGGCATTTTGTTGTATGTTGGATTCGTATAGAATCCATTTGTACTTTCAATCCCTTTAGGGCTTCTGGTTGGAAGATACATTTCTTAATTCATTAAAAAGCTGAGCCTAGATATTGGCTGTCCAGAGAGACAGGCTCAGTGATAAGCAAATATCCAATGTGGTGGTGCCATTTACAGGGTTGTTCAGAAATTTTGTCTTTGCTTCAGTCTGGCATTTTGAAAGAAATCTATTAGCTATACTGTTCTATAAAAACCTACACGACAGTCTTAAGCAGTTTGGAAACTGCCTTTTGTAACATTCCAAAGATAACTTGGATATTAATAGCTGAAATTCTCTTAATGATGCAAATGAATCATGAACGACCATTTTGCTGGCATGTTTGTAACAACCAAAGGAAACCATACACACACAACTTTGTTTCAATGCTAAAAGTTTTCGGTAGTTGTATTGTGGTGATGCTTGAAGATTGATAGGGTCAATTATTTTCCTATGTTGGAGTCAACAGCAATAGCATAATGTAGTAATTTTTTTAAGTCGGCATTAATGTGGATTTAAAGAATTTTCATTATTCATATTCACTTGCAAGAGCTAAATTGATGCAATATTATTAGTTCAATTGTGGTAACTATTGATTGTAGAAGGAGAAAGGTATCAGGTTCATTCTTAAGTTTGTGATGGCAGATTTGACCAATCAGTATGTTTTCTATAGTAAAAGGGTTTTTTTTTTCTTTCATATATTAAGGCATTACAATGAAGCAAACTTAAAAACAGTGGACCATAAAGCATGCAAAATTGAATCTATGATACAACTACCACAAGATTGTCAACCATATATTAGAGTCATTGGTTGAACTTCACAGTGTGTGTACTAGCCAAATTCGAAGTCAACTCACAAATGGCGCAATAAAATTAGAGGTTGAAAATTGACATAAAATATCCATAATTTATTAACAATCTGAAATTTCTGTTCTATGAAAAATACATTATGCGTATCAGATTAGTCATAAGCTCATATAGATATGGTGAAATGTTAGATGTTTATGTGAAAAATAGAGAAGAAGCTCGGAGATAATCTTGTAGATATAAGAACACAAAATACATGCAGAAAACATGTAAATCACTTTATATAATTTCTATACTTCTCCAACTATGTATATTGCAAAAGGATGATACAACATGTGCAAGTGCACACACACTGCATTGCAAATGTTAATGTGGCCATTCCCTCTTTTAGTGAGGTAATCATTAACACTTTTAAGTGTAAAGTTGTGCTATGGTCTCTGCATAAGAAAAGCTTCTATAAGTTAAACTTTGATGGTGCTGTGAGAGGTAAACCACGGCCAGGTGGGTGCTGGGGCTCTTATTTGTTCCCTTTTTGGTCTCTTATTAGATGAGGTTCTTTCTACTTACGAAATAAGTTGAATAAAGAAGTGGAAACTCTGGCTATTCTTGAATGTCTCAGAGTGGCAGCTTATTTGGATTGCATGAAATCAGAGGTGGAAGTTGATTCCATGTTGGTTATTCAAGGCATGCAGAGAAGCTTGTTGGCTGAATGGAGGTTAAGAAATAGTGTTGCTGGTTCTGGTACGGGATCGGGTATGGGTATGAAATACGGGTATGGGTACGAAATACGGGTATGCCGGTACGACAAATTTTTCCCTTGGGTATTGTATGTTTGGGTATGGCTGTATAATATATGCAAAAAATTAAAAATATATAGAATTGTGAATACATTTGATAGTATGATATGTTAATGTTAGCCACGACTTGAAACAAAAATTGAATAATAGCCTTCAGCTATTCAATTTATATGGTGCCGATTTGCTAAGTGAAGAGGCGCTTCACTTCATTTAATTATTGTTCTTATCTTGGCCGACCTTCCTTGATATTCATTTCATTTTATTTGTAATAATTTTTCATTATTGGCCAACCTTGTTCTTGAAGAGGTGCGACCTCTCCCACACATTGGATATATACAAGTTCATTTCCATCCATTTGCAATCAAGCAAGTTCGATTCATTCATTCCTTCACAAGTGCGAATTTCATCAAGAGCAGATCGAAGGTTCTCTAAGAGCAGAATTCAATATCAAGAAAGAGCAGATTATAATCTGTCATTACATCTAGAATTGGTGTTGTTGATTGGCCTTGAATTCGACCTCATTGTAAAAGACTTTGTTGATTCTTATATAATATATAAGTGATATATTGTTGCTGGGTTTTTCTCCCTCAAGTGGAGGGTTTTCCCAGGGTATATGCTGTGTTTATGTGCTTGAATTTGAATTAAAATCTGAGTTTTATATCTGATCATAAAACTAACATGATACAATTTATTTCATGAATCATCAATCATGATTGAATCATTGATCAATGGTAGTGATAGAGATAAATGCCAATTGTCTTGGTCAAGATATGTGGCATCATTCTTCCACATAGCTTCGAACTCTATGACATGTTGGATTCCTCTATACAAGGGTATTCCTGGGAACATGATACTGAAAAATATAATATGCTGATTTGGAAACACTTGAAAATCAAAATAAAGACTATAATCCTTACCATAAAATGTGATAGCATGCATATCCTCGATCACCAAAAATCTTATTATCCATGAAACCTGTGTCCTGTAAGAAGTCTTCAAATATGTGTCTACTCCCATTGTTTCCTTGAATACTCCTTCAGACACCATATTTTTCCCTTCACATGTTTTATTTATTATTCTAGAATGATGATTGCGTAGAAACTCACACATGGAATGCAACCATTTCACACACACAACTATTTGAATACTTGAAGAGTAGAATGCATTACATACCCAATGTTTTGGTATTGATATTTTTAATCTCCTTAGTGGTTGTATCAAATTAAAATTGCATTCTCCATCATGCTTTTTCTGCACTACTCTGTCACCAACAACACCATGGTTGTCCCAATCCTCATGAACTTCTCCTTTACCCATTTTATGGAAAACAAGGCTACTGTGTTTATGCTCACAACCAAGCCTTATGTGTCCTTGATCAACATCAAGGCTGCTATATTTTGGGTCAGAATCAAAACTAAACAATAACAAATCTGATTTGTATTCAACATCATTGCCATACCTTTCAGCCTTAGCTTCCTCAATGTTATCCTTGCATAACTCCTGAGATGAAATTGAAACTGTAAGAGACCAGGTGTCTCTCAACCCTGACTTTTGACGGTGAATGCGAATTTTTTGTGGTTTTTTGCAAATAAAGAGATAATGTGATTTTGTAAAGAAATACTTGGAAAATTAAAATAAAATACCAGAGCTCTAAATATAAAAGAATACAGCTTAAAATATGATGCCAGATGATTTATTGATCTTTCAAAACAATTACAACTACAAGATTCAAACATTCAAGTAAAAAGGCAAGCTATTTATTGAAGAACCTGAATGAGCTTGCAGTCGCCTGAAAAGAAGCATGAGATGGTATGGCTGAATGAAGTAATGCAAATCTCCCACCTCGAAATCAGTACAAAAGCTCCAGAAACCCTAGGCGTCCAAAATGATGAAGCCAAAAAGCCAAAAGACAAGGCGTCTTAGCTTGCAGGAAAAGTACGGCCCTTGCTGCTGTAAAAGTACGGCCCAAACCAGCAATAGAGAAATCCATATCAACTTGAAATTTGTGCTAGATGTTGGATAAATCACTGCCAATGAAAAAGATTCACTATTGGAGATAAATTGGTCTAAACTTTGAAATAAAACTTCACAATAAGCTCTGTAATGGCCTCTGAATGAAGCCACTCAACTGACAAGCTTCAACTGGTATTTCACAGCCTCAATATGTCTGATTTTGAAGAGGGAATGTTCTCCAAAATCCAATGTTTGCAGAAACCCTTGTTTCACAAACCCCAATGCTCTCAGAGAGAAATAAAGACAAATTAGAATAGTCATGAATAATGAGTTCGATTTGCCTTGAAGTGAAATATATATCTTCTCTCAATAAATCGACCCAAAAAAAGCAAGTAAATGAGCATTTAAATTATTAATTAAATCGCCCCTCTTGACTTAGGCCAATTAATTAATAAAATGGCGTCCCTTTTTAAATGAGTATTAAAACTCATTTAATATTAATTTCTCTCCTTTATTATAAAGTATTAAATACTTTATAATTTGCCATTAATAATTAATTTAATATTTCATTAAAGTGACTTTATATTGTAAAGTCAAATTAATAACTTTTAATAATTATCAAATGCTCCAGTAATCACTGTTTGCTCATCAAATCATCAAGCTGGGTCGAAACCAAAATGACCAACTGAACTAGGTGCCCTACTAGAAATAGAAACTCTTGCCTGCCTGACTTACTATAAATAGTAAGTGCCTAAAACTGACTCTATAAGACTCCGCCAAGGCCCAAAACCTGAATCAACTGATGGAGTAGTGTCCCCAAACGCTGGATAACTGCCGAAATAACCCTCTAAACACATCTGTCAGCCTACGAGGGTCTGAATGATAGGCTAACCCCTGAATCAACTGTACTGCCTAGGAAGGGGACATTACAGAAACAATATCGGAATGAAAGGGATATTCATTCCAAAATACACAACTCAATATTTCAATATTATGTCATATATCATATATGTCTAGAGTTACGATTCAATTGAAGATCATTACAATTACAAAATTGAAATAAATACAATAAAAAATTTGTATAATTGTCTAAGACTCTAAGTCTTCAATCTTCATCAATCATCAAAAGGATCTAGATCAAGGTCATCGCTTGGTTCAACATCATTTGAACCACAAGTAAATGCATTTCCACTTGTACAAGGTGCATCATGTGTAAGAGTCTCAACATCATCATCATCTATAGTGACTCTAGCAAGCTCTGCAATAGATGCATCCAAGTTGGCACACTTAGGGGCTATGTCACAATGCTTCATTGAACCTTCCTTGTACTCATCTTGTGTATGTGATAGAAGATGGAAGTTGGAATGGACATAAACCAAGTCTTTTGCTTTTTTTGCAGCCAACCAGTTATGCTTCACTAAGTGGATAAAGGAGTATGTACTCCAATTTCATTCAGCTAAAGAACTTGCAACTTGTTGAAATTGGAGAGAAAACCAAAACAACTTAAAAATACAAAATGCAAAATGAATTAAAGAATGGTAAGTACTAAAGTCTACAATACAAATGTTAAATAATAAAAAATAAAAATTACTTGTGATAGAATCTTGATTGCAAGAGGCTGGAGGAATAAAAAATCTTGCCCATGGAGGTACCACCATGTACGAGCATCTGCATTGTATTGGTCTTGAAGAGCACAAATACTATGATTCTGTCCTGTGATGAACATGCCAAACTCTTTCCTAACATTTTCTACCACTTTTGGATTTGAGAAGAGTCTTTTGAATGCCCGCTTGTACCCATTAGCAACTTCAGTATCTCTATATGGTGGAGTTCTCCTTGACAAAGCAAGTATCTGTGCACTAAAGTATTTGGGAGACAATGCATATGCAAGGAGATGAAATGGTGTGTTCATCTTGTCCTAGCAGTGATGAATGATTTTTTCAACACTTCGAAAAAACATTTCTTCGGGGTCATTCTCTTTTTGTGCTATTATGACCTTTATTTTTTCTATCATGGAGTCAATGCCATCATAGATATCCCCCAAACATGGTCGATTTGTATCAACAAACTTGATCATACTCATGATAGGCTCGGTGAAACTCAAGACATAGTCCACACGAGCTCACCAATCGTCATCTAGGATCAATGACTTGACATTTTGGGCCCTCTCTAAACTTGATTGCTTCCAAATACTCATTGGTTGCTAATAACCATGGCACCCAATGCCTCTCGCACCTTCACAATTCGTCTCAAAATGATTGTGATGCAAATCAGGTCTCAGCAACCTAGGATCATGTAAAACATAAGTTAATAACACATTAAAATATTTAAATATATTATATAAGTATACATGGCATAAATGATTAAATAAAATTAAAAAAAATTAAAAATTACCTTCAACAATTCCAATTTTGAGAAAGTCCTGAAAATGATTTGTGACATATGGTGGTTTGTCCCAAACATTTGGATCTCCTCACCCTCTTGGTATATAGCTTTCACCCACTCTATTTGAGTGCCAATTATTTGTATCACCTAGTTAAGGGAGTGTATGGTGCATCGTGTCCAAAAAATGTGTTCATACCTTTCCTCAACCAAAGCACCTGCAGCCTTACAATTTTTTGCATCGTCTATAATGAATTGAACAACATTTTCAGGACCAACCATCTCTATGGACTCAATGAGGATTTCATAAATGAATTTTGCATCCTTGATTTGCTCCTCACAATCAACTGCATTCAAAAATATTGCCCCTTTGGGGGACATTGCAATAACATTTATTAAAGGTTGGTTTTTGCAATCTTTCCATCCATCAAAAACAATAGACACCCTTGTTTCAATCCAAGAATCCCTAATTGGTTTGAGTGATGTCTCTACAATTTTTTTTCTTTTGCTAATGAGGTGGTGCACACCTTTTCATACCCAGGACTTGTGAAACTAGAAGGTGATTGCCGCTACCATTTCATGCAAATATGGTGATCGCACCAAGTTGAAAGGAAGACCATTGGCATAAAGGCAATGTGCAACTCTTTCCTCTGCAATGTCTTTTGCTTTAGTTTGAAATGTCTTATCCAATGGGCCTCTTTTGCAGGAAGGAGTGGGATCTTCTACTTGGATAGAGGGTGTCTCCAAGAAAAGATGTTGAGAGGCCATTACTAAATTTGTAGGTAAAGTCATTGATGTTCTCTTTGCTGAAGGATGAGATCTTAATTTTGCTATTTCACTCATAGCATCAACTTCTTGTTCTCTAATGAATGCCATATTTTTCTTAAATTGGACTCCACACACCACAATCCCAAATGAATGCCCCACCTCTTGGAAGTTGTTCAAGCATTGTAACATAATTCCATAAAGGAGATGTTTGATCGATTTTAAATTTTTTGTTTGCATCAACACCCACAAAACTTGAACTTGTGGCCATTTCAAATAGTTTGCAATTTGATTTTGCTGTTATAAGAAATTATAAAACTTTAAATTACAAACAAAATAAATAAATAAATACAACCCTACAATATGTATAATTTATAAAGTATAAACTAATGAACACCAAAAAACAGTGAAACAAACAGAAAAACTTGTTTCTTCTTTTCTAAAAAAAATAAAAAAAATAAAAAAAAAAACTTGAAAAAATTCATCAAAAACTTGAAACAATTTGTTAAAAAACTTAAGAATGAGTTACAATGCCTACCTTAGATGATTAGATCTCCTTTATGCAAGCTATCCTCGATCCTTTCGCACTTTGTGATCAATCTCCTTTGAAAAACCAACAACCTTCAAAATGAAAAAATGGAGACAAATGCTTGATGGTGTGTTTGAGGAGAGCAATGAAATGGTGAATGGGCTTTGGAAGATGTTTTTAGGGTTAAATGCACTTTTTAGGGGTTTTTTTCATGTTTTAACATTCACTTTAGTGCCCCCATAGGCACTGGCGCCCACCAAAGGGCCTGAGAGCACCCAAGCAGCCCCGGGTTCCCTGTGGGTCCGCTCCTTGTGGACCCACAGGGAACCCGGGGCTGCCAGGCTGCTCTTGGACCCAAATGCTCTAGGCACGGGCACACAGACCTGTTTGAAAGAACACGACAACATAGAGAAATACTATTGAGGAATCCAACCTGATTGCTCAACATTTTGAATAGACTTCTTTCAGGCATTTTTACAAGGAAGATACCAATGTTGCAGACTTCCTTGCCAATGCTGGTATCGAGCACTTCCTATCCTCATCTAAAATTAGTGGCACCCTAGATGAATGGAACATTTTGCATTTGCTTAAGGAGGAATCCTCCCTGCATGAATAATGATTGATCATTATGCCTTCATTTAAATCGCTATCATAAAAGTTCTTTTTGGTATGATATGGTTCAAATTAGTGATTGAAAATTTGGGTGGACATTGCATATCCCTCAATAGGATGGAACGCTTATTAATTTGTCATGGCATTAAGTGCTCTCTTGATGATACATGCAAGCATTAGCCTATCTTCCAATTGCCATTCCATAAGCTCTTTTGATATGCTTGTTTTGTCCCTTTGGTGTAGTTGTAGGTATTTCAGGGTGGTGTTGTTTCAAGATGCCTCATCTAGGTACTCCTCTTATCATGGGATGGTTTTAGATCATTGCCTTTGTAGGGCTTTTTGTATCCCAAACGGGGCTACTCTCAACTTTTTCAAGGCTATTCTAGGGGAGGAGGGAATCAACAATATTGTGGAGTAACACATAAGAGCCTCCATAGTTGCAGATTTTGAAGTTTAGTTTTGTGTGCAACCTCTTGATGTTGAGTGTAGAATTTCGATCCTCAACCACATTATAGGCAATGATGAGGTGGTCTTTCTAGGAGATAATGCAGAATTTAGTTTATCTAGTTTGGAAAAGGCTACACCTTTAACCTATAGTGAACATGGGGATATTTGTAGTAGGCTTTGGCTAGTATAACTTTTAATTAAGTTATATGATCATTTATATAGTCTTATATAGGTAGTTAGGTCAGCTTGGGGGTATCATCCAAGGCATAAGTATGGTATATATAGGAGGTAGTGGTAATTTATTATCATCATATTCCAAATTCTATTCTTGAAGACTTTTGTAGGTTGCCCCCTTGAAGTGGCTTATTACCATCAAATGTTTGCAAATAATTCCTCTTATATTTCTAACTATTTGTTGTTGAATTCTTCTCTTGTGCAAGTTATTTCATTACAAGCGGTCTTAGAGCGATGATTTGGGCAATGGTGAGGATGAAACCTGAATTTTTGAGGATTTGCTTCTATCTCACAAATGGTGGGGATTTATTTTGCAATTCTTTTTATTGAAGTTAGAGAATCATCTAAGGAACCTATAGTCCAAAATTCAGCTTTTGGGGATCAATATTAAGTAATTGTGATTTTAGGGTTTTTCATAAATTTGCTCTACAAGATGCAATTTTTGAATTTTTTTAGATTTTTTTTTTTTTGAAAAGTTTGCAAAAATTTATTAGGTGATTGCTCTTTGAAAATTTGATTTTATGGTTGAAATAATTTTGAAACCATTTGATCAAAGTTTGGTTATTGGAAAAATCAATTTTGCATTGTCAAGCCTCAACATGATGAAATCATAGACTAGAGGTTGAGGCAAGAATTTCTATACATTGGGAAAAAGTCCCAATAAGGAGGAGATAGATTCAAAGTTAGGATTGGGATGGCCTTGATTATGATTTTGTCCCCATGAGATGACAAAGTGGGACATTTGGAAGAGAATTTGTAGAACATGCAAGGAGATTAGTCTAACGTGTGAGGAGAATCGGCAAAGATCGAGAAAATAGTCAAAGTACTTAACCTCTCTAGTGGTAATGATGTGCAAGAAAGATGACATTTGGTGGATGTCTTAATTACAAAGAGCTCAACAAGTACACCATAGTAGATAAGTTTCCAATCCTAGATGAGCTAAATGATGCCGTTTATTCTACCAAACTTGATCTTCGTTTTGGTTATCATTAAATTAGTATTAGAGATGAGATTATACAGATAACTTTCCAAACCCATGAGGGCCACTATGAGTTTTTGGTGATGCCTTGTGGCCTCATAAATGCATTGTCTACATTTAAAAGTTTGATGAACTCTATCTTTAGGCCATTTCTATGGAAATTTGTTTTACTATTTTTTTGTTACGTCTTAATATATAGCAAAACTTGGGAGGAACACTTGCAACATGTGAATTAGTTTTTGGGCATTGTTGAACAACATCAACGTCATGTTGAGCCATCTAAGTGTGTTTTTAGAGTCAAAGAGGTAGAGTGCTTAGGTCATGTTTTTTCAAATGAGGGTGTCACAAGGTCAAGGCCATAGTAGAATGGAAAATGCCTAGGCCCCTCGAGAACCTACAAGGTTTCTTAGGGCTTACTAGTTACTATTGCTAACGTGTAAAAAATTATGGCAGCATAGCAGCACCACTCTTAGCTTTCTAAAGAAGAACCCCTGGCGAAATGAGGCAAACACCAAGGCCTTTAAGAAGCTACAAGAAGCTATGTGCACTACACTGGTTCCAGCTACATCAGATTTTTATAAAACCTTCATTGTGGAATATGATGCTTCAGGATATGGCATGGGAACAGTACTCATGCAAGAGGGAAGACCCGTGCATTTGAAATTCGCCAACTCAAAGGTAAAAATTTATTTAAGCCTATTTATGAAAAGGAAACACTGGCTATTCTTCACGTAGTCAAACAATGGAGATTATATTTAATGGGAAAACACTTTAAGGTAAAGATAAATCATGATATTCTCAAACACTTCTTGGAACAAAAGTTGCCATTTGAAGAAAAAAAAAATGGGTCATGAAAATGTGATATGATGACAAGATCATATACAAGAAGGGAAAGAAGAATGTTGTGGTTAATGCTCTATCTAGGAGGGATGAATCTACAGAATTACTATTGTGTGCCATTTCCATATTGAAAGTAGAGTGAGAGGATTAGGCACGAGAGTAATGAGAGGACTTAGGTATAGATAATCTCATTAGAAATTCCAACAATATTAGAGTGTGTTAGAAAAATGTGTGGAAAGAAGATGCTTTATGCCACCTATTTAAGAATTCAACCTTTAAGCTTAAGGTTCTAGTAGAGCTCAATACTTCTCTGGTAGGTGGGCATTAAGCTTCTTGAAAACTTATCATAGAATCAAGTAGGATTTCTTTGGGGAGGAGCTCAAAGGGGATGTCCAAAAATTTGTGGCAGAATAGATGGAATGCGAGCAAGATAAGGGGGAGACAATTAAGACTCTAGGTCTTCTGCAACCTTTGTCTAATCTAAGCTAGAGGTGGGAGGAGGTATCAATGGATTTCATTACACAAAATGTTCTTGTTCTTCTGCAATAGGCAGAAAAACTTGAAGAACTCAGTTGTGTTTCTCGTTTCTTATCTAAAAAACATGCAGACTTAGCTTTGGACTGCTAGGATCTGGCTTTGTGTACTGATAACCTACAATTTGTTCTTCAGGATGGAGTTTTGTAAACCTTCAGTGCTTTTATCCTATCATTGATTTCCATCAGGGGGTTTCTAGGGCAAAGTGCTGCTCTTTCTTGGAACCTGGTCTTAAGGTGGAATCCAGGGAAATTTTTGAGCCTGGGGATTTAAACTTTTTAAATTAATCTTCTTTTTTGGTGCTGTACCTTTGTTTTGGTTGGGTCTTTTTTAAATGGACATTTTGTTTTGTAAGTTTCAGAATCTTGGATATTTTTTTATAGTTATGTTTGCCTTTTTAGTTTCTCTGTATTTTTCAGCTTGTATTGTATACTTTATTCTCCTAAGGACAAGGGCCTCTACAAAATCTTTACTCTACTTTTATCAAAAAAAATGTTAACGTTGCCATTGGGAAACACAAAGCATCTATTTTTTTGTGTATTAAAGCAGTTGTGCTCCATACGAGTTTTTAAAAACTTAGTGCCTAGATGTGATATTGCTATATCTGAGATGTATACAGATATGGCACATGTAATTCAGCACATCAGATATGGTACTAAGAATATTTTAAGAGCTTTTAAGAAGCCAGTGAGAGAAGAGTCAGATTTCAGAATGGTGAGGATGTTGTAGACTATGCTTAGGCTTTCATCACTTGCGTTGAAGGGATAATCCAATGAGGTAGGAAATTCTGAAGCAATGGGGTATTAATACAGTCTTCATCCCTCACAATAAGATAAAGCATAATCTCTCAATTCAGCAAAGAAGAATCCAAACCTGCATAAAGGAGTGTGGCACCCTACACTGGTGAGATAGGTAGATTAATCCAAACTAGGATAAAAGAGCATATCGTCAATATTTGTCTAAGCAAGGTTGAGAAATCAGCTTGTAGAGCATTCTGATAAAACTGAACATTAAATTTGCATTGAAAAGGTCAGAGGTTATTTGTCAAGGGCATAGTTCAAAAACTCGGTAAGACTGAATTTTGATTTGGACTCTGGACTCAGCAGAAACTTGGTGTGTAAAAAATACATAAATTTGTAAAATTAAATTAAATAATGCATTGTAAAATAAACTTAAATAATGCATAGAAGCATAAAGAATGAATTTAGAGAACACATAAGTCTATTTTGATCATAGTACCATCACTTGGAATTAGGATTGAATTGGCAAACCAACAGTATAATTGGAATTCAATAACTTGGGATTTAATCAGAAATTATTTGAGAAGCTAAAAACCATTGAAATATTTATAAAAATAGGGGAAGAAATGTTGATTTTGTTATTTCAAGCCAAATTTTAATAAGTGGGAAAAAATTCTGCTCTTCCATCTGGCGTAGCCCAAACAATTTTTATTTTTGCCTTTTATAACCAGATTGGGGGTTTGGGGGCAGCAGCCACTGCCCCTATTGAGGTCAAGGGGCAGTGCCCTTGGCATGTTCCCTATCATAGGGTTGAGTGAGGGAGCCCCCACTGCTAAGCCCAAATTAAGGCTAATTAAGGCCTTTGAGGCCATAGGGATCTTCGTGGCACATGCCATTTTTCATAATTTTATCGCTTCTAACCAGTCATCAATAAATCAACGCAATGTTGTCAAAGAGTGGAAGGCACATGTGTATAAATGAGAAAATGAAGGAAAATGAGCATTTTTTCACTTTTCTGCTCGCAGACTGAACTTTTCGAGATGAGTGTCTGGGTTGGACTTGCTGAGTACTTGCGAGTTGCTAGGTTGGACTTGTTGAGTGCTTGCAAGTTTCTAGGTTGGACTTGCCAAGTACTTGTAAGTTTTTCTAGATGAGTGATCAAATGAGTATTCACCTGAAATTCGACTGTGAGTTTATGAGTGAGGAACTTGTCATGCTCTCCTGGCTTGCAAGTTACTCACCAAGTTTTGATGCTGCAATTGAGGAGGGTCATGACTTGAAATGGTAGCTGAGAGAAGTGGAAATCAACAAACAGTTGAACAACCTTAATACAGACAAGGACTAAATCTTAGCCAATTATGGGGACTAATTATTCTCAAGCTAAGGAAAGTTCTGGAAATTCTTAATTTAATTAGCTTAATTACAGGTGTAATCAATAAATTAATGAAACCTCATGTATTGTAAAGGAGTAATACTAATCATTTTAAAGAGCTTCACATTTTTAATTGTCACTTGTCTTGATGATGGATCATAGAGTGTGATTGAAAATATTGATGCATTTATAATATTTCCTTTACATAGCTTATCCAAAATTACTTTTTTTGCATTTATAATATGGACTGTGGAAGCCTCAAATTTTGTTATATATGTATCACTGGGTCTTATCTGTACCTGTATCCATACTAGAAATGATGGATGTGGATACAACCAGAATATTATAATGGCTATATCTGGATTTACTGATGATTGTGTTTTGCGGACTGGTAGAGACTTCTAGGACTACCCAAGACCATATTCTAGGAGCTTCTCTCTTTCTTGCTATCTGACAGGCCTTCTTAGGAGCCAATTTGGAGTTCAACTATGGCTTTTATGAACCCATGGTACTTTGTTCTTTCCCACCACATATTATCAAAAACCATGATGTCACTAATTATTTCCCTTTTTTGGTCCAGGGACCCCATTGGTGGCTAGTTTTTTGTTTCTTAATTTTGGTCCCTTTGATCCTTTCTTTTTGTGTGGAGTTGTTCCCCTTAGTGCATCCCTGTAGTAACTTGTAGGATCACTATATAAACCAAATACTGGAAACTTTTTTGTCCTGGATGATATCAGATAATTATTGACTATCTACTCTTTACTCTCACATTACTCGATCTATGGGTTTCATTGCATGGTACAACTTTCACACTAGGGTTTACAGGTCATCACGGCAATCCATCATGGGATTTTCATTTTGCTCTTGAATCTCTTCTTCCCATTTCCATGGATTGTCTATAGGTTAATTGATAGGGTTTGACCAAGGAGTAGCTACAAGTCTACCCTAGATTGCATACATTTTCCTCCACAACATACTGTGACTCTGCCTTGGAGCTCCTAGGAAATGGTTGGTAGTTTCTGTATTTTCGTAGTGGAGACGAGGGTCTCTGAGGTTCTTAACATTAGTATGGTTAGGTTCTTATTTTATTGCTATCTTGCATTATTAAGACGAGGGTCTCTGAGGTTCTTAACATTAGTATGGTTAGGTTCTTATTTTATTGCTATCTTGCATTATTAAGGGTTTGAAACCATAGATTGCACTCGGGGCCCAACTCATCTCGCTGACTGCGCCCCACCTCAGGACTCGCCGAAAACAGGGGCTCTCTGAGTTCCCCTCTGACTCTCCTGCGCGGCTGAGTCTCAAAAACGGGTTAAAACCCATGATTTTTTTGCTTTTTTCTTTCATTTTTTGACTGTCACTCTTGAAAACCAGGTCTGCAAGTTGCTGTGGGATTGATAGAAGAAGGGAGAACGAACCAAAAAGGCCAAAATCGAGCAAGGTAAGTGATCTAACACTGCTTTTTGTTTGTTTTCTTCAATTTTTTTGCATTCAAAATTTAAAAAATCAAGAAAAATAAGGGGAAATGCTGCCAAATTTTTTTCTCTTTTCCTTAATAGCCTAATTCTTATTGTTTCTACTTTCTACTTTCTACTTCTCGGACACATTTAAGGCGGATGAGGAGGTCATGGAAGGTCTTGTCATATGCATTGATAGGATGGTGCCTGATCCTGAGCTGAGAGATAAAGTGCTTGATGAGTTGGAGGTGAGATTTGTTACATCTTATTTATGAATTTGCAATGTTGAGCCTTGACTATCTATGAATTTTCTATATTTGATTTACTTTTTCTTTTATCTATTCAAGGTCTACAAAGGTGCAGAGGGGAGACTCTTTTCCTCCCAACAAGCAATTGAAAGGAGAGGAAAACAACAACCAGGTAAAAAATGAAATTAGAAACTTGATTCTTACATATAGATTGTTTAAAGTTTTAAACTTTACTTTATTCTTATTTCTTAATACTTATATTTTTTAAACATGTTTTTGTAGATCTATGGTGGGAGAACTATGGTGCTAGCACACCAAATCTTCAAAAGCTAGCCATACGTGTCTTGTCACAGCCATGCAGTGCTTCTGGGTGTGAACGGAATTGGAGTTTATTTGAGAACATTCACACAAAGAAGAGGAATAGGTTGACTCAGCAGCGCCTAAATGATTTAGTTTTTGTTCGATACAACCTTCGCCTTCGAACTAGAAAGGTGGAGGGTGTTTCACATGAGTCCATCGACTTGGATGACATTGATCCATATGGTGAATGGACTATTGATGAACAAAATGATGAGGCTGATGTCTTCCTTACTGATGAGGATCTTGCTGAATTAGAGAGAGCAGCAGCAGAAGAAGAAGCAGCAAGATTGGATGCCATGGAGGACGATGAAGACACATTCGAATATCATGTTTCCCCTTCTCGATCTCCTAGTCCTCGTTTGGATACTATAGCACGGGCACCTTCTAGTTCTAGGCCTCCAAAATTGAGTACCATTGGGAGGGGAAAAAGGAAGATGTAGATTATATGTGGTTGTTAATGTTTTCCTCTTTTTGACATGATTATATGTAAACATTTATAAATTTATGATGCTGTTCTACATTGAAACTATGAGTATTTGATGACTATGAATGATGAAATTTCAATTATTGAGTGTTTGATGATCATATGACATGTGTAATCTTTGAATTATAAGTGTTTGATAATCAAATTAGGCTCTTATGTTCTCTAAATGCATTAATTTGTTCTTGTTTTTTTGTAAAACTACGGTTTTTTTTTTTGCCGAGTCCTTGCCGAGTCTTTTCCCGAGTCCGTGCCGAGTCCCCGAGTCCGAGTCATATTTTGGGCTGCCGAGTCCGCGGCGAGTCCGAGTTTTCCAACTATGTTTGAAACTACATGCTATTGTCTCAGGTATATAGATGTGAATTAGGGCTTTATTATTTTGTTCTAAATCTCACTTTGGTATATGTGGGATTGGGAAGATTTATTGCTTTATTTCATTGGATGTATTGAGAAATACAAAAACATTAGTTTGATCTGGTTTATTTATATGCTTCAATGTTATTGATTATTGCAAGTGGAATAGAATTTATATTATTGGTAGAGCCCACATCCATCTATATCCCAGATACACCTTCTTGGTGCTAGTGGTGCAGCTCAGTCACAGTGGTAGCTAATCACTATTTGTCTCGCAAAAACTATTTGGTTTCTGTCTACAAGTACCCATAGTATACCAGATTCTTCGAAATTTTTTAGGTACTCGTGGCTTTTTAAGTCTCCTCAAAAGTGGAGGATTGCAGTAGTTGTGTCTTGCTTTAAATGCTAGAGAAATGGAATTCTTTCTACCTGTAAATGCATGTTATCCTGTTGCTGTCGCAAGTATGTAGAGACATCTTCCACACTTTTTGCAACTACCTTGAAATGGTTCTTCTCTCTGTTTAGTGGAGATTTATCATTGTCAAATTTAACTTTGTGAAATGCATTCTTTAGAAATAGTAGATTCTTCTTTGGTAGTGCTACATACAATACATCTTTAACTTTCTTGACAAGTTCATTTAACATTCTTTTTGTTCAACTATTTCCCTTGCAATTGATTTGTCTTGTTTTCAATCGCTTTAAAAGAGGCAAATCATTTTCTCAAAAGTATCATAGATTCATACGTCTTATGGTGCCTGGACTTGTATACCAAGCTTCTGTTAATATTCTTGATTATTATCAAAGTAGGAAATAGGGTATTTCTTTGATAATCTCTTGAATTGTCATTACTTTCTTCTTTCAAACATAAATGCTTGAATGACTCTGTCAATTCACATTATTGTGCTCTTTTCAACATGGTTGCTTAAATGCTTCTCTCTTGAATGCATGAGGCCTTTAAGATTCCTGCAGTCCCTCTTATTATTGTCCAGATTTTACAGGGCATTATATATATGTTTTAAATGGGTAGATTGTATCAAATGTAAATTTTGAGACAGCTTGTGGCCTCTTTAAAATCTTACTTTTTGAACTTACTTTCTCGAGTTGAAATATGTTTCTGTTTAGAATAGTGATGTTTCAACTGTAAAGAAATCAGTGTTCCACGAGGATGGTCACCCCAAAAAACCTCGCGTTTCTGGGATGGGGACCTCTTAGAGACTTGGGGACTTGTGGAGGGGGGTGGGAGTGAGGATGTCCCCCCACCGCCCCACCACCAGCATGGCCATCTCCAAAACGCTGCCGAGATGTCCCTGAGACTTCTGGGGAACTCCTAGGATTCTCCTGACCGTCTCAGGGATGCCCAGGAGTCTCCTCTGGCCAAGACGACCAAAAAGCAATTTTTTTAGAAAAATCAAAATTTTCTTTGAACTTTGTGCCCAAGTCTGAATTCTAATGGCCTATGGGCTCCCACCCAAACCCCACAAACTCTATAAAATTGCCTCCTATCCTCATTTTAATTCACAAAAACAAATCAACAAGAAGCTAATAGTGAGTATGAGAATGAGAGCTACAAGTGTAGGGTGAAAGAGTGTGAATGAAAAGCAAGAGGGTTGAGGAGGAGTGAGGAGGAGTGACACCAAGTTAATGCTCACTTCAAAATTCAAATGTTTAAAACTAGTTTGACAAAGTTTCATTTGTAATTCTTATACTAATAAATCTTTTTATAACTTTTTTTTCAAGTACTATATGTATTTCAGTGCCACCACCCCGCCACTGTCCCCCTGCCATCCCCAAACTTAGGCCCTTGGCCACCCTGTCCCCGAAACCACTCCCCACATCAGGAAACTCCATGGAACTATGAAAGAAATCTAAATGTCCACTTTTCTGGCAACAAGGAATTTCCATTTTCTGTGCAGTTTATTGTTTGGATAGGATGCCTAAAAGATATGTTACTAGGTTAATGCCATTTCATATGCATGGAGCACAGCAAACTTTGAGCAATATAATATATCAGCTCTGTGATCTAAAAATTGTTTTTCCAATCTTATCTTGTTTGATTGACCGTATTTGATGTATCTCTACTTTGCAGGTTGGTCCAACAGCTGATTTTGTTAAAGATCTTAGCCTGGACATTCTGGATACAGTGGAAATTATGATGGAAATGGAGGAAGAATTTGCCATAGATATTCCCAATAGTGAAGCTGATAAGATGGCATCGTGTGACGATGTCATCAAATATATTGCTTCTCACCCTCAAGCCAAATGATATGTTGTGCTTTATATTCTGTTTATCTTGATTTTTTACAAGTTAAACCCCAGACATAAACCAAACTTCTTTTATTTGTTCCAGGATTTTGCTGCCTCTGGTTGTAAGAAGCTACCTCAAATAGAACATGTAATGCGTTATTTTAGCAGGGGTCTTGTCAACTATGGACAAGAGTTACTCCTGTTGGATTCAACAACGTATTCAAGAAATAAATGGCATTCTTGCAAATGGTAGACTTTGAGTTTTGTTGCTTCTTATTGCATGTCTCTTGCTTTGTATTGTTATTAATATGTTGTCTTTGCAGTATTGTGTTTCACTGGCGGGACAAATGTTGACGAGTCTTAGTCTTTTGGAATGTGTTTGTGAAAGTAGTTATGAAAGAAGGCAATTTTAAAGATCAGTTTTACTTGAAGGAGTCTATGCATGTTGAATTGTTTCTAAGGTCGTCAATTCCTGTGAATATAACTCGAAATATTTCTATTTTGTTACTCATTTAGAGACTGCTCTTTATCTCTACATGTCTTCCCTCTTTATACACTTGTATTAATCTCAGATACTTGAAATTGTCCTATATAATACATGCATTTTCCATTTGGTGGCTATTTCGAGTATCCAGAATAATTGTCGATAATTTCCTTTGTAAAGCTCCATCGTATTTTGGTATATCAGATTAATTCATTAATGCCAAAGATGTAATCCTCTGGCTATTTCCCCTTGACAATATGCTTTCATTTTAACCTACCAAAAACTAAACAAATTAAGGAAGTCCCAGTTTAGCTAAACAAAGTGTCAAAAGGTTGGCATAGGGCATTACCAGTGCCACATTCAAATTATGAGATTGCGTGTGGGTGAGTGTGGTGAGGGGAGGCGTGGGGTCAGCAGGTGGATGAAAATTGTGTTTGATGCAACCTCGATTTTTTTTTGTGGATTTGGTTTGAAATTTTAGAAAATATAGCAAGAGAGATGGGATTGTATACCACTAGAGGTTTAGGTATGAGTAATTAGTCTTACATTCAATCTCTTTGATTATTAATAGTTGGACTCTCAGTGTGTAGACATTGGGAAGAATCAGCATTTTTCATCATGGGGAGTTAATATGCCTTTGATGCCCAATTAAAGAGAGCATCAGCAACTTCGAGCATAATAATCAATTGTGTTATTATTGAGTTCTTGTAAATTCGTTACCCTAAAGTTAAATAACGTTTGACATGAGCATGGAATCAATTCAATATATAGCTTGACATATCAATCACTACATTGCAATGGGAATCTGGAAACATTATAGAACCACTTGGATTCTTTTTATCGATAATTTTTTGTAGATTTTTTTGACAGACAGAATATTATCACTTGGTCCATTTTTAATTGAACATATTACTTTTACCTGGTTCGTTGTTCGCCACGACAAAAGCAAAATAGCCATGCGATTTTCAGGCAGGGATAAGATGAAGGAAGAGGATGGTGTTTGATGCACCCTTTCAAAGAAACTTTGTTGATTTGGTTTGCAATTCAGAAGACTTACAGAAAAATGAGGGAATTTTGGCCATCTCTAATCAGATATATGTTTTTTAAAGCACGGATTTCGATTCCCTTTGAGTGTTTCTGGTAAAGGAACCATTTCATATGTACGTATGCCATAAAAAACACATTGAAACAATTGTCATTGTTATGATGAACGGTAACACTCATGACGGGATGTTTTCATGCCATGCCTCTGCAACCTAACATTTAATTTTGTAAATGAAAATATTTTTTCTCAAATTTAGTTTTGGTTATTAGAAGGTTAATCTAATAAAATGTATATATAAAAACATATTTAAAGTAGATTAATAAATGATGAGTTGGAATTTGATAGATTTGATTATTTATAATAATTAAATGTTGGAATGTAAATAGAAATAATGGTATCTAGTTTTGTAATTGAAGAAAGAACAATTCAAATAAATGTTTTGAAATTTGTAATACCTCGAAGTCTAGAATAGCAAGTCTCTATGATGCTCACACTTTTGCATGCCTTGAGTTATCTGTTGTTGGCATTGTATTTCCAACTATGTGTTTGGGATGCGTAGGTCGTGCTTGTCTATGTTATAGGTGTGTCTATCGGTGTTTTAACTTCATCGCTTTCATTTTACAGGGGTGTCTATGTGTGTTTTAACTTCACTGCTTTCATTATTTGATATTGTTATGATGTTGATTATGCATTTTATGTCCTATATTATGCTAGTAGTAGATAATTTACAAGGGATGTGATGATTTGATATCATTTATATTTTGAGATGCATATGTTATGCTTTCCACGATTGGATTATCATGGTATTCATCTCATTGCTATCTTTATAGATATTTGATTTATATATGTAATTATTATAATGATATCAACATCTTGTACTTTACCTCTATTAATATGTATATGTTTATATTGATGGATGCTATCATTATTGAGTTGGCATTCTAGGTGATTGTCGGTTCACATTTTCATGATTGGATGTTGTGCATTGACATTGAGTTATTTTGGATGAGATGATTATATGATGTACATGTGACATTGTACCCTATTGGGGGATTGTGTATTGCTTCGACTATTATGTATATGGACGAAGTACGTTTGATGTGTGATTTGAGTGTGTAAGTACATGGTTATTTCCTCATTTGAGTACGTATGTTTGGGTTGTTTCTCCAATGGTGGCTATATTGGAGATGTCACTTTGGGTTAGTGTACTGGTAACCTTTATTGCACTTGGTTCGACGGAAGATAAGTCTTGATTTTCACCTGAGTTTGGATTCAAATAAGTGGCGTTTCGAGAGTTCATGTGTTGTGGAAAACCCATAAATGCATGATTTCTTGATGAAAGTTTATTTCTCTATTTGCATTTCAATTATATTCAAAGTTTAAATCATTATATTTTAATAGTATTTAATATATTTGAAAATTTGAGAAAGAAAAAATGGAAATGCAAGTTAAATGTTTTCAAAATTTTATTCAAATTATTTGAATTGCTTAAATTACAATTCGAAAATAATCCATTGCTTGGGAAGATTAAATTTAGATTATTTTTTATTCTTGAAAATGAGAGAAAAGAATTAAGCAATTTAAGCTAATTGATAAATGATATTTTGTGAGAGGAAAAAGTATAAAATGGGAAAATGAAAATAAAGAGAAAATTGGAAAAAATAAGAAAGGGGATAAAAAAGGAAAAATGTTACATTTTTATTTCATTCTTCATTTTTGCAAAATGAAAATGCTCTCTCTAAACCCTCTCTTCAAAGAAATAGAAGATGAATGAAATATTTGTTTGGAAAGATTGATTGGATTGAAATGCTTGGGAAAGGGATTGCTTGATTTCAATTTGTGTGGAAGAATTCTCCTCTCAACCTTCTTCCTTTTCTTTTGGAAAACTATTGAAAGACATTTTCCCTCTTTCAAATTGTTTAAATTTCTTGTTTGATTGGCTCTTGCCATGCCACATTAGGTGGTTTATATGGCTTCATTTTGGGAAGCTATTATGCATTCAATTTCATAGAAATGGTATATTTAATTTAATTTTTAAAAGTCTAAAGTAGAGCGCCATGATTATGGCAAAAAAAAAATGAATTCATATTTTTTAAATTTATTGGATTAATTTGTTTATATTTGGATTAGGTATTATTTGATTTGAAAACAGTTTGATTAAAAAATTGAAAAAATAGAGGTTCATTAATGGTGAAATTAAAATTTTTATGGTTTTGTATTGAAAATTTTAAAATTTATTAAATTGGGAATGCGCATGAATGGATTAGAATGAGAGATAATATGGCTACTTAATATTTTTTTGTTTATAATATTTTGAGATTATGTCCAAAATTGCTATTCTATTTTGTTGCACTGATTTTTGTGCCATGCTCAAATAATGATTTGACATTATGAACCTAGGATTTGAGGGATACGGTGTAGGAAAGGAGTGACTCAATGTTTTCTGGGATACAAAGTGATCCATGTGTACAAAATGAAGAGAGTTTCTAATTAAGTGATGACTAAAATTTGTTGGGTAAATAAAGTGAACCAAGATGTCAATCCCGTGGTATATCTAAAGTGCATGTAAAGGATCAGGGTGAACACAAAGGGCATGCTACACTGAAAGAGTTGCTAACATGTTGGTTGGGCACCGTCACCTTGCGAATGGGATGCATACTCAATCTCCGCTTAGCCGTCACTTCGAGTTACTGTGATGACACGTCTTGCCTTGCCTATAGGATCCTTGTACTCCTTGCCATTAGATTTTATTTTTCTTGTGAGAGGACTGACTCTCACTATATATGTGATTGGTTCAAATCTTGGTTGTGCTCATACCTAGTTGTATGCTTAATGGTTGTTATGTGTATGGTAGGTGATGTGGTTTATCTCTTATGCCTATTTGTTTGTGATGTTTCCCCTTTGGATGTGTTTATGCTATAATAGTTTATCATGCCTATTTGACATGTGTATACTATGTTGGTTGATCATATTTGGTGGCATGTGTACACTATGATGGTGATTCATAATGTTTGACATGTGTGAGCCACACTGCCCTTGTTTTGTGTGAATGTGTGTGCTTGTACCCAAGTGACTATTTCCTAGCACAGTGGGGTGGACGTATGGGTAGATGGTTGGGTGACACTAAACCACCAATGGGGATTAATAGACATAGAGGATTATTCTTGGAGAGCGTAATGAACCCATAGTATCTTTGGAATTGTATCTCATTATTGAAAATTGTAAACATTGTAAATGTTTCCTTGATACCATTGTAATAATGTTTTTTATTAATTCATTATGTGGGTTATAATCCATCCATGTTTAGGATGAAACCGTTGGAATGTAATAATTTATTCATTTGGTATTTTTCACACCTCATTTTGTGAAGGTGTTAGTTGTTTAGAATGCTAAAATTGTGATAATTGGCAATGCTAGCTTAAAGTTATTTAATGATTTAAATGATGTTTATGGATGTTTTATGGTTGGATCACATTCCACTCATGTAGGTGGCTATGCTAGCTTAAAGTTATTTAATGATTTAAATGATGTTTATGGATATTTTATGGTTGGATAATATTCCACTCATTGTAGAGAAAGCATATAGGTCCCAAGAAACCTTTCTTTCTGATGTTGTCTAAAGTTAGGAATTTATCGTAGGTTAGAAGATGCAAGAAGAAATTACATTTGGGCCATCCAAACTTGTTCCAAATTTGTTTCTACCAAGGAAACTCCACATTCTTTGTTCTTTGTATTTCAAGGATTTGATATCCAAGAAACTAAATAAGCTCCTTTTGAATCATGACCCCAAGAAAGAATATCATAATTGATCAAAGAAGAATAAGGTATCTCAATCTAAATTGATGCTAAAATATCATGTTCCTCTATGGATTTCTCACCTGGACACCTCCAAGGTGTTAATGATAAGTACAGCTACAGTCGATCCTTCTAGCTCTGTCCTATTGAAGGAAGCATAAATTAAATGATAGCCTGTCGGCTATTTAATTTGTTGTCTTATATTTATGTGGAGGCTCGAATGTCTTGAGGCCGACCTCTCTTATATTCTTTATGATTGTATTAAGGTCGACATTCTTTATGATTGTATTCTAGCCGACATCCCTTGTGACTTGTAATTAACATTTATCTTGGCCGACTTGTCACTTGCTTTATTCAAGTTGTAATTTATGTTTGAGGCCGACCTTGTGAGATCTCTTATAGCCATGTATTTATAGAAGGTCAGTTCACTCCTTTGATATATAAGAAAAAGTGCGAAGCATCATCAAGTTCTCTTCATGCAAGTGCGAATATATTATGCAAGTGTGAATATATTATGCAAGTGCGAATACAAGATATAGTGCGAACATATGCAGTGTGAATATATCACACAGTGCGAACATCATACAGTGTGTAGATCATATAGAGTGAAGATCATACAGTGCGAAGTATCATCCCAGTGCGAATTCCTTTATAGCAGGTTGTGAACCATTAGAGATTGTGAATATTGCCAGGTGTGATTTCTGTAGATCTGTGCGAATTGCCAGGTTGTTATTTGTTATTGCATATTGACAGGAGCTACATATTGGTCTTGTGTTAGACCTCATTGTAAAGTGAATTGTTGTCACTGATATTATAAATATAAGAGAGATCTTTGTTGCTGGGTTTTTCTCCCTCAAGAGGAGGGTTTTCCCAGGGTATCTGCTGTGTTATTGTTTCTGATTTTGAATTATTTTCTGTGCATTTAATCTGATCTTTAAAATTCAACATAAGGTTCCTTCCACTTTTGAAATAAATATCCTCCTAGAGGAATGAAGTACTTAAAATGAACCACCTTAGACCAACCCAAACTAGAAACATGTTGTAAAGAGGTTGGAGCTAGGGAAAGGATGAGAAAATAAGAGGGTAATTGTCCCATGAGTCATCCCCAAAAAAGGATTTTTTGCCTTTGTTAGCTATCCAAAAGACTCCTTATTTTATAAGTGAAGCTCCCCTCTTTAAAGTATTCCATATCAAGGAGCCTTTCCCACTTAACTCCATTTGTGAAATATCTTCATCAATTACTCCTCGCTAATATTTGGAGTTAAGAATTCTTGCCCATGGTTGATTTGGATTCTTGCATCATCTCTAATATAATTTGATAGCTAAATCCTGACAACCAAACTTTGAAGTTCAAAGACAAAGACCCCCAACCTCCTTAAGATTGCAAACCAATTCCTATTTCACTAGACTCCATTTTTTATTTTCAAGATTACTATCCCATAAGAATTTATGAGAAAGAGCATCAAATTCCTTGAGAAAACACTTAGGGGCAATTAAAATGAAAAATCAGTAAATCGGAAGAGCTTAGAGAATAAGTTTTGAGAGAGTCAATTGACTTGCTAAGGAAAGCCAATGGAAGGTCCAATGACTAATCCTCAAATGAAATTTGTTTAGAATTTTCTTCTAGTGGTCTCTTCTCAAGCATATTTAAAAAAGAGGAATTCCTAGATAATCCACCGACAAAGTCTCAATTTGAAAATGAAGAACGTCTGCAATTCTATGCTCAATGACCACATATGTATTAGAAAAGAAAATATTAGACTTGTCTTCATTAATTTGTTGAATGAAAGTAGATAAATTAATATCTAACACTCTTGAAATTAAAAGATTCCTCCATCTTGGCTAACCCCATCAAAGTCTTGTTATTCAAAAATTCAATATGAGTTTGAGAATTTATATTGCCAGACCAAGACCAACCTTGAATGAGACCACTTCCTTGATATTGGTTTATCAATTGTCCCAAACCTTTACCCATTTATATAAATAAATAGTAGATAGGGTATTTTCTTGCCTAAGACCTTGAGATGTTGAAAAGAGAGATGTGGAAATACCATTGATCAACACAAAGAAGGAGCCTGAAGATGCACAAAGTTCATAATCCAATTGACCCAATCAGAACAAAGTTTAAAATATTGTAAGATACTATGGAGAAAATACCATCTAACCTTGTTGTATTCCTTAGACATGTTGAACTTAATGAAGATGGCCTTTTCCTTCAAAGTTGACATGGAATGAATGGCCTATGTTTCTACAACACCATCCAAAATCTATTTCCTTATTAAACCTACTTGCTCAGGGGAGATTAGAGTGATCAAACACTTCTTCAACCATTCTACAACGATCTTAGTAATTATCTTGTAGGTCACATTATAAAACATAATGGGATGAAACAAGTCCAAAGAAGAAGTTCTGTCTTTTTTGGAGATCAAAGAAGAAAGGTAGAATTAATGGATTTTACCATTTTCTTATTATTTTGGGACTCTCTAACCAATACTAATAGATCATCTTTTACTATTTCCCAAAATTAAAAAAAATCTATTTGAAAACCATTAGGTCCATGAGCCTTATCTTTTTCCTTATAGAAGACAATAGACCTCAACTCTTCCATTGAAATTAGTTCTAGCAGTTGTATGTTCCTATCCTCTGAAATCGAGGGAGGAATACACTCAAGAACAGTTCTCTCATTGACCTCATCCTAGGGATTTTGTTCAAAAAATAAAGAAGACAAGTGTTTAACAATTTCATTGGAGATATCTTGAAAGGAAGAAAGTTATTCCCCTTGAGCAAAAGTGAGAGACTAAATCATTACCACTCCTATGCTTCTTTATTGAATTATGAAAGAAAAAGGTTTTCTCATCACCTTCTTGAAGCCAATATATCTGAGATTTCTATTTTGAGATCTCCTCCCAAAGTTCTCATTTTGAGAGTTCCTTTGTATAAAAGGATTCTTCCTATAATAGCTCCTTTGTATGCCTTCATATTTAATTTGAAAAGTGATCCTCTCCAAATTTCCTTGTATAAACCTTTTAGTTTGAAAGATATTTTCAAACATAAATTTATTCCTATTCTTAAGCTTAAATTTAGCAAACAAAAGTTGTTTGAAGGAGTACATTGATGTACCAAAAGTAGGCTTCCCTTCTATCTACCATCCTTCTATACGCTTATACAAGTCAAATCCCAAAGACATGTCAATTGGAGTTTGAATGTTGGATTATTTAGAGTTGAGAGCACTAAGGATATAAAAATAATATACCAATTATCAAAATGATTTCCACCCAAAAATATCTAATACTGAAGACCATTCATTTCCAATCCAAAATTCAAAGAGAAGAAATTTGTCTAGCCTTTTTGAAATAGATTCCATTCCACATCTACAATTACTCCACGCGGAAATTTCATTTTTTGGCATAAAATCCACTAGGTTGAGAAAATATATATCATCCTTCAATAAGTCAGAAGATAACCAAGATGCTTAGCTCCCCCTCTTTTCTCATCTAGGCCTTTTATTGGAATAAAATCACCAACTAAAATCCAATCAATGGTAGGCATAATAGAACAAATAAAACAAATATGAGACTAGAGAAAAGTGTTACCTATAAATTCAGAGAGCATAAATATTTGTAAGCAATAAAGAATCTCTAGAGTCGAAGGAAGAAACAACCACAGAGATTGAATTTTTGCTCCCAACCCACTAAGACAAAGCGATTTTATGAGGGTTCGAAAGGAAATCCATCTCTTTGGAGAATCCCTAAGCTTCTATGCTAACACATTGTCTTCCTTTCCAAATTTTTAAAGATATACTTTCCATATCTTCATTTAATAGCTTTGTTTCTTGGATGAAAATAATATCTAGTAGATGATCCATGATGAGATTCTAAGTAGATTTTTATCTAGGGATGCTACTCAGACACCTCACATTCCAAGAAATTACAATAATTTTGAAGGATTAGAAAAGTGAGTTTTTGGCATCTTGATGACTCCAAACTCCACTAGAGATTCCCCTATCAATTTCATTTTTTCTTGGTCATTTTTCCTTCCTACCTTTGATACCTTATCAACACCTCCCTTCTTGATATGCTTCTATTGGATCCCTAACACAAGAGGAGCCTTCTTTTTACCATTTTCCTTTTTACCTAATTCTTTCATGGGATCGAACAAGGCATTGGTCTTATTTACTTCTAACTGGTTTTCTATCATAAGAATAGAGCCACCCCATCTGCATGTGTCTTTGGGTTTTCCTGTTGTGTGTAATGTAACTCCAGATGACTAGAGGAGGAATTTCTCCTTTTAATAATTTTTTTATTTCTAGAGATGTAAAATGAGATAGATTGATACCAAGATTCAAGAAATGCACATCCTATCCATCCATAATATCCATCTCCCCATTGACCACTTCCTCAAAACTTTTAAGAATACCAAATCTATTACTAGAAATTACTTTGGAGATAAATTTGTATTGGCGATAAATAGATTTCACCATTGTACAAGATTTTACAGGAATGAAACCATATGAATTCAACCCAAAAAATTGCATCAAAGCCTTGGCCTTTTCTTTTGGATTCATCACTTGCACCTCAAGAATAGGAGGAGAAGATTTAGAACCCATTTTGAGAAGTTTGTTTGTAAGTGCTCATATTCATCACATGTATGATAATGAAAATGAAGAGCTTCATAATCAATTTGTTGAATCCAATTCATGCCACCCAATTTGATCTCCAATTAAGGTAGCAATCTTCTAGTCAAGGGTTTGATGAGAATTACCTAAGGGTTTTGTATTGATTCTCACTATAGATTGAAAAATATCTAGTTGCCAAAACTCTATTGGAATCCTTGGGAGACAAATCTAGATTGAAACTTTGGAGGGTAACTCCTCTATAGGATCCAACACCACATGCTAGGGTTCGATAAAAATACCCACTTGGTTTTTGAAATAAGGGCATCATTCAAAAATCTTATTTCGATCTTCCATCCTAGAAAACACCACAAAAAAGTATCCATTAGCTACTAAGATGGTTTCTCTATTATCTTCAAGAGTCTAGTTGTTTCTAACCCACATCTCTAAAAATGACATAGAAATTTGTAAGCCCATAAACTTGTAAATAAGAGCATGATCCATCGAATAAAGATTATACATAGACTCTAGGTTGATAAGAAAAATAGGACGATCTTTACATTTCTCCAAACATCTATTTGACTTCGGTCTAGCTTTCGTGGAAGGACCATATTTGAATTCCTTAGTTGCATGCAAAATGACATTAATAACATTCACATGATTGGGTGAACATGTCTCATCACTATTAAGCACAAAATTAAAGGTCAAAATAGGGGTCCTTTGGATCCCCATTAACCGCCATACAGACAACCACTAAGATTCTCAAGAAAAAAACATTGCAAGGAAAATATGTTTAAAATAGAAATAAAAAGGAAACCAAAAACAACACTAAATAGAAGCAAGAAGCAAGTTAACAAAATAATTGATTTCCAAGGTAAGAAATACTTGAAACCAAGCCATATACAAAAATGCATAGCCAAAATAGCAATGACTAGGCTATTGGATCTCTCACATTCACCTAGACCCTTAACATGTCAAGATGTTGACTCATAGATGATAACAATACATGAATTTTAAACCAAAAAGGTAATTCCATTTATTATTTTAGTTAGAAGTTAAACAAAGCTAAGAGGAAATATTTAGTCTATGACCAACAATTTTATGCTATTGTTTAAGAACTCAAGAATTAGAGGCACTATTTTCTACCCAAGAAGTTTGTTCTATACATAGATCATCAAGTTTTGTAGTTTATAAATAACCAAGGTAATTTAAGTCATAAGCACATGTACTGGGTTGAGATTATTTAGAACTATTTTTTTAAGCACAGGAGTAGTAGATCTAATAGGGAAACCAATTAAGTTGAAGGTATCTTTTATTGATTGTGACAAGATTAAATCTTATTGGGTTGGACTCAATGCGAGATTTGTATGAAGAAGATTCAAATTTTAGAGAGGCATGGACAATGCATAAGAATCTTATCAAGAGGGATATAATTCCATGGCTATAATTTTTTAATTCACTAGTGGTTATATTTTTAATCTATTTGATGATCTAATTAGTTGGATAAGAAATAAATATGGCATGGTCACTTTATCTATGATAGAGGCATAATACATGGTAGCTAGTAATGCTTGTAATGAAGTAATCTAGATTAATGAATTATGCCCAGATGTTGGGCTAAGTCAAGGAGTAGTTTATATTATATGTGACAATCAACTTAGTAAAAAGCCTAAATTTTCATGCATAGATGAAGCACATGGATGTTTAGTATCATTTATTAATGACATGGTGGAGGATGGATGGGTGATTCTAAAAAGCATTAACACTTTGGTGAATGTTTTAGATGATTGTTAAAACCTATGAGCATAGAGAATTTTAGGTGTTACATTGAGTCAATGGGAATCATGACCTCTAGTGGTTAGATTTTAGTGTTGGAGTTCCACTTTTCTCTTTTACAAGGTATTTGACAAGTGGGAGAATTTTGGGGAAGGCGTCTCAACCATGCATCCTAATGTTCATATTTATTATTTTATCCTCACATAAGAAAATGCATGTGTCACTTTGAAGTGACATTATTGGCCATATATCAATAATTTGAGGTGTATAATAATTTTTAAGAGCTTATAATGTCATCATGATTTATAAGAACATCTTATGATGTTAGAAGATAAGAGTTACTAATAATGAACTCTATGATGTGTTAGAGCATGATTATAAGAGAGTTAGATTTAAATATTGAATAAAATCATGATTCATATTATGGCATGTCATAAGACATCTTTAAATGGAAATAATGGAACTAAAATTAACAAATTAGTTATGAAAAATTATGACAATATAGGAGAATCTTGTAAATTTAGCATATTGACTCATCATGTGAGTTGGACATTGGAATTTATTATGGATATTTGGGCACCATTTTTCGGGTTGATATTCTCCCATTGTTTATGGTTTATCATTTGTGGTTTCCTATTTTGTATCTTCTATATATTGGTGTCTAAGATATAGAGGTAGCGTCATCTAATTTTATAGTAGGTTAGGTAGCAAAAATTTCTCTAGAATTGTGTTGATTCTCTTGTGAAGACTTAAGTGTAATGATATATTGTAACTAGATTGATAATGCAAATACATTGGTTTGATATTTGGAGCATTTTTATGTGTATATTTATTTTAAAAAAATAGATTGTATTTTGCATGAATTTCTCTCCTCTTTGATTAGTGTATGATGTGTTTCTATATCATCTTCCTTTCAATACAAAAGAGAAGCATAGATAGCTTCTACAAGATAATTTAAAATGGTTGACAACACATGCATATACATGGTGATCATGAAGTCATAATATTAACCTACCTTAGATATCCCTAAGGTCATCAAATATGCAAACATGCCATCCCAATATCAAATCATATCAAAACTATAGGCAATGTTAACTCTAATGCCATTAACATCACTTGCAAGTTCACCAAAATAAGGCCCAAAATTGTAGATACTAATAAATAATTATTTTACAATAAAATCTTGTTGGAAATCTAAATTAGGGGATTTTGATAGACACAAAAGATTTTAACAGTTTTTTAAAAATTGAAATCACAAAAAGATCATATAGAACTCAATATGTAAGAAAATATTTTTTTAACATGCCACAAGGTATTGTTTCCAAACCAACAGGAAAATACCTAAAATCAACAAATGGGTTTGAAACTTGAGACCATTTATAGAGGATGACACAAATCTATTCATAGTTCTTTTTCTAAATCCTTTCCATTCCTTTTTCTCAAAATGAGATACAACTCACTAGTATCATTTCATGAAACTTACATGTTTTCATAATTTAACATTAATTGTGTATATCAAACCACTTGAAAATCTAAACTAAAAACAAAATACTGTCGTATTAAATAACGATAATGCTTTCTTGGCATCACCAAATTCCTTATCAAAGGGTGACATCTTCTTTTTCAATCTTTGCAAAGTGCTCTTGAAGACAATAAAAAAAAACTAAATTCAAAGATGGGTGGTTTTTTTGGCTTTATTAATTGAAAATCAATATAAGTGAAAGTTAAAGATTGAATTCTAATGAAATGGAAACTTGCTTGTCAAGATTTTTCAAATGTATAAGACAAACCAAACTTGAAATTGACTGAAAACTTCTTAACAAATTTACATACTAGCAGTTGCACCGGAAGAAGGTGCAATGATTATACCAATTGTTATTTATTTTTGTGTGTGTTTTTTGAGGTGCAATGAGAGGTTTGTATCTTGATTTGGGCATTAGGATAGATTAATTGTAATTGATATGGGTAGGTATAGATGCGTTCCACACATATTGCCCAATACAAAAATTCAATTATAAATGTATGTTAAAGCTTCAATAACTTTGAATATTATGATATTTAATACAAATCTACTGACATAGTGAATTTTTTGAAAGTTTTCCTCTTTAATACAAATCTACTCACATGGTGAGAATAAAGTGATTATGTGATTGCGTTATGTGTGATTAGATTAAATAATTACTAATCAATACTAAATAAGGATAGAAATAAAGTTAGATAAATGTAGATTTTTTTTCAAAAAGAAATGAAGTATTAAATGTAGTTGAAGAATTAATGTTAGCATTAAATTAACAAAAAAGATTGGAAATTGAAGTAGCATGCTTCCATCTTTTTGTAAAATTAATATATCTGACTTTTACTTGATAAGTGAGATTTTGGATTTTTTAACATTTAATAGATAGATTATTTGCCATTTAAGAAATTACAATTTCTTAGAAACTCCTTAAAAAGCTTTTACCAATCTACACATTTAGATTTTTGTTATTATTTGTGAGAAAATTTAAAATAAAATCATAATTATTTTGATTAATATAGTGTGGAATATAAATTAATAAATAATAGGCCTATTTTCTTAGGAGAAGGTTTGTTGCCTTCAACATAAAGTAAGCTTACATGAATATTAGATGGAACTTTTGAAAAGAAAGATAATTTATTTAAGATAAATATATTAATGGGAATTTTATTTGTTTTCTTTTTTTTCTTCTATTAAATCATAATTTGAGATTGAGTATTAATTTTAGAAAGACCCATTATGCTTTTATTCCCTTAATTCTTGTCTTGTTCAATTTTTTTTAATCTTCAACTATTGACTATTATTTTGTAATAAATCAGTTATGTTTAATTACAAGTAATGAGTACAATTTATAAGGCATCATATTTTTTTTATTGGAAGATAATAATTTATTAAAGTGAAAAATAAAGGGTATAGAAATATTAGATAATTACAATGAATCTTTGAATTGAACTTGAGCATTAGAGCTTGAAAAAGTTAAAGTTAGAGAAGGAATTTCTCCATAATATTCTGCTATCCAACATCCAACAATTTATTTGGGTTGTTCCAACCTTTGGTCTAATCTAAATTTGGATAAAATAAATTGAAAATCTATTACTTCTTCTATTGGTTTTTCTTCAATCTTGTGATAACCTAGTACATTATGTTTGATGTATGTCCAACCAATTGGCCATTTCCAATTTTCAAGAGATTGCATTCGGTGATAGAAAGAGCAATACAAGAAAACCTCAACCCTAAATTGTAACTTATCACCCATCCTCGTTTGCAATAATATAGAGAAGTTCCTTGCACACGAATAAAAAAATAAAAGATACAAGAAAATGACGAGTTAGTGTCAATCAACTCAGGTTACTGCTAGACAAAGCTCCCACTCCCTAATGAAAGCACAAAGAGACTAGTCAAACAAGATAGGGCCTGGATCAATCCCCATACCAATAGACAATCGCTAAGAACCAACTAAGATCTACCCAAGCAAGGCAGTGATTGATCCGTACTCATTCATAACAAAACACATTCTTCTTAGTATAGGAAATGAACATGAGAAATATCTGTTAATTATAATCATTTAATGAAGAAACTAAATATTTGAGACTATAGATTGGGAAAAAACACTTTTAACTATTTTAAATCATATTTGGATATAAATTTGGCCGTCAAACCTAGTCTACACACAATCTCTACTTTATAAAATTTTCATTAATTCTTCTTTTGAATGCATGTTGTAGAGTAAATATAATCCTTTTCAAAATTTCAGTCTACCCAAAATCTAGAATTCAAAAATTTTGATTAAATTTTAGGATAAAAATGCATACCACCACCACTAAGACATTAAATTTAGCCCTGATTTGGTCCATCGTATGAAGGCAACAAAATATGAAGGGCTAACACAAAGGAGCATATCAAATCTCATAAGTAATCTCCTTAATTGTAAGAAACCAACTGACCATTTCAAATTTCAAGATATTGCATTCAATGATGGAAAGAGCAATGCAAGAAAACCTCAACCCTAAATTGTAACTTACCAACCATCTTTGCTTGCAGTAATATAGAGAAGTTCCTTGCACATGGATAAAAAGTAAAAGGTAGAAGAAAATGATGAGTTAGAATCGATCGACTCAGGTTACTGCTAAACAAAGCTCCCACTCCTTAATGAAAGCACAAAGAGACTAGACAAATAGGATAGGACCTAGATCAATCCCCATACCAACAGACACTCACTAAGAACCAACTAAGAGCTAACCAAGCAAGGCACCGATCAATCCGTCCTCACGTTAGCTACTACCTCAATCTATAATCCAAATAGGGGATATAATCAATCAACCTAGTTTGACAACTAATAACTCCCAATCAAATTAGTTGATATTAAGTTACATCCACAAATCACTCAAGTCTCAAGTAGTTAACAAAGCTCTTATCTCAAAGAAGACTCCTTACATAACGAGGCTTTATTCTCCTATATAAATTTATCCTCACTTACACAAAAGTCTAGATCTATTGTTGTCATTGTTATGTCATCATTATGAGAACACTTACTAAGCAACCCAAGGAGAAAACTCTAACACTAACTCTTTGCAAGAAAAGTGTTCTCCACCAATCCAAGCCTCTCTCTTAGCACCTCAAACTTCTAGCAACTAAAGAAAAAACCTCAACAACTCCCTCTTTCTAAGAGAATCCTTTCGCAATAAATTTATTCTAATACTCTTCAATACTCCCATCAATTGCATGCATGGAATCAATCAATGATTCTATGGTAGGTTTAGAAACTATCCCCACAAGGTTAGAAGGACACTCGTCCATCATGGTCCCAAGGAGGGGGGCTTCCTAAAACATTTATGTGGGTGCTACTGAGACTTTTTAGGATTATTTTAAATTGGGCGGTCCCATGAATTTTGTGGCACAGTTTAAGCTCCTATATTTATGGAAGTTGGTGGTCTCATGAATTTTATTATTTTGCATATTCAATTTAGCAGACTAAATAAATATAAAATAATAAAAAAATTAATTGGTGAAAATTTTAAAACTTCGTATGATTGACAAGTGGCAGACAAAAGCCTAAGCTAGTGGGGCAATTTCTAGCCCCACCCCTTTTGCACCCGCTTAAGTTTTTGAGCTAAAAATTAGGGGTTGCTATTGTTGAGGAAAAGATTCTAATTAATCTTGTAGCATTTTTTTTTTTTGCTTCATGAGATCCCACGCTCCTTCAAAATACATCCCGAAGCACCTTGTCAAGGCCAACATTTTGAACTCCTTTGCCCAAGTTTAGGATTGCACTTTGTGATGATGGATTTTTGACCATCAAACTCATTGATATATTGTAGATTCGTCATGCAAGAAACTAAAAGAAGACTCTTTGTTGAACGAAGAACATAGAAGAGATCATCTAGCTCTAGAGCATCACTAGAAGGCATGTGGAAGGAGACAAATCCCAATCTAGTAACTTGACAAGTGGCATTATTGACCAACTCCACCTATATGCTATCCTCTTGTTCTTGAAGTTTATTGAATGCCTTCTTGTTGAAGGCCATGTGTCTAGATGTTCCACCATCCACATACCACCCTACATTAGAAATAATGTTAGTGGATGGCCATGACACCACGGAGAAAGCTATCTCAAGTTTGAATGGTTAAGATTAGAAGATGTGCCCTTTAAATTGACAAGTGCACTATGAATCTAGCTATGAGAAATTGGATGAAGTATCAAGTGATGCTCAGATTGATTGATCAATCAATTAGTCTGCCTAATCACTCAACCTAATCTAACAACTAATAACTCACAATCGAAGTAATTGAGAATAAGTTACATCCACAAATTACTCAAGTCTCAAGTAGTTAATTGGGCTCTTATTTCAAAGAAGATTCACTACATAGTTGGGCCTTATTCTCCTTTCCATGTTGACCTCTCAGCTGCGCAGAAGTCTGGATCGGCCGCTATCACTGTTGGGCTATCATTGTGAGAACAATGAATCAAAAACTCAAGGTAAAAATTCTAACAAGCTTGTCCACCTTGACTGGGAGTTCTCTACCCTTAGGAGCTATATGTCTCTCTAGGGAGTACTTTAACGCTTCAAGGATTGGTTGAAAAGTTTCTATCAGTACAGACCATACTCTAGATGAAATTCTTAAGGACCATTTGATGGTCTTGAGAAAAATGCTAATTTCAATGACGAAGGAGGCTAGATAATGTTGTCTGTGTATGTTTATCCCACATCTACAATAAGTGGGATAAGTAAGAATGATAAAGCACGCCATGCACTGAAAGATTTACCTTTACAGAGACAAACTTTGGTGTGCAAGTCACTTGGCAATGTTTAACCACTCTCCTTAATGCCTGTATTAACATCCTTAAGAGGGTAGGTTTATTCTGCAAAGATTTTACCCTTGTTCCAAGTTATGTGTTGAAAGAAAACTGTTATTAGTGAGGACTGACATAACACTATTATTTGTGAGCAATTCCAAGTTAAATTATCTAGAGGGTAATTTGATAGAGTAACTATACTTGTGCCAATGGCCAATGGAAGCACCAAATAAATGAACAAGCAATAATGTTGGTCCTTCTCCTCCAACAAAGTAGTTAATATTATAACCTTTCCACTTCCACATTTTACATCTGGCGTAAATTGCATCCAATCCACTTCAATTGTCATCTACACGCCGACACCACACTCTACTTCTCCTCCTATTGAGAGGCCATAATACCATGTGAAATGAATAAAAACTTGTCGCCTACAACAAGTAAGCTTGTGCAAGAGGCAATTGTGGGGATTTTGAATGCATGTTGTAAATATCTACAAATTTTCAGTCTGCCCAAAATCTAGAATTCAGAAATTTTGATTAAATTTTGGCATAAAAATGCATACTACCGCCATTGAGACATTAAATTTAGCCCTTCCTCAATCTATCTGTAGTAAATGAAATGTCAAAAATTTGCAATTTTAGGGCTACTCTATTCTTGAGCCCAAGGCAAGATTTTTGCAGCCTTTTAAATGAAAATATTGGCTGCGAGTCAAAATTTATTTTCAGGCGTAGGGCGAGAAGTGTTTCCTAAAAGTTGTTTTTTCCCCGAGGTGAGAAAGAACCAACAACTTCATCTAACGGATAACTACAGAATTGTTTTGGAATAAAGTAGAACACAAACCAAAAATAAAAAATCCGACTTCGTACAAATTCCAAAAAATATAACTAACAATGATTTACCTCAAGATTTGCCACAATTTGTGTCTGTTGTCAACGATGGCAATGAAAAAAATGGTAAGAGTTTGCAGGAAAACTTTACGAAACCCTACCACATCACAACTTATTTTTTTTAAATGAGGCGTACCAAAACCAATGTACCTACAGTTGTTGCTTCAGTGTATTTCACAGTAAACGAAAAGTGGGATTAGGGTTGCGTAATTTCTTGAGCTTAAGAAAAGATTTCACTCGTGAGGCGACTGTTTGATTCGGAAATTAGACGAGATGTCTTCAATTTTTAAACAAAAAAATATTAAATGTTTTAACTGCCGGGGATTATTTTTCAGGTGTCAAAATAGAAAAAATCCGCGGGAAAATTTGATTTAGAGAGCGGTAGATTTTCTGGTGTTAATGAGATTTTCTGGCCGGCATGAGAATTCCGGCGTGAGACTTTCCCAGTGGGCAAAGCCCACAATAAAGAGTCTATTGGCTAATTATTATTGTATATTGTATTTGTAAACTTTTAAAATTTAAAATTCAACACATATTAGTAACACACAACTTACATGGCTAAGATTTTTTTTGCATTGAAACTAAATTAAGACTTAAAATCTAACATTGCATACTACAATAAAATTACAAAAATATTATAAACTTTAAACTCAAACCACTAATAAAATACCACACATAACAATGAAATATAATTATATTATTGAAATAAGGTTTTGTGAATTAACATGAAAAATACATTAAACCTTAAACCCTAATAGATTTCAATATAGAACATGTACCAATAAAACCCATGAATATAATAGATTTTATAGAAAAACCAAAAAATTTACTTCTAACCAAAACTTAGCTTTAAAATTAACATACATAAACAATATGTAATATTGTATACTAACAAGAAAAACTAAAAAAAATTAAAATCTAACATCCTTCAAAACACCTCACACAACAACGAACTAATAAATCTAACTTTTAATTAATTATTTTGATAGACCACCTACTACCTCACCCCAACAAAATTTATTTATTTTTGGTTGAAGCGAGTGCAAAAAAATAAATAAAAGCTATTTCTAAACAATTGTGGCATCCTTACTAGGGGAGGTGGATGAAGGTAATTTGTTAGTGTCTTAAATTTATTATTTGTTGACTAAGAAAATGAAATACTTTGTCTTTCAACTTAATAGTGAACATAAATTGCAAAGTTAAGGACGCTATGTATATTAGAATTAATTCTAAGTGTTAGCTCACAAGCAATATTTATGGAGTGTAATAAATGTAGATTGAAGAAACAATATAGTTTTGAAATCTTGTGCTATCAAAAATTAAATTTAATATAAAATATTTATATAATAAGACATAAATTTGTCAAATCATTCCATATAAATCAATAATATATCAAATATATAATTATTATTACTATCTCCCAATATTGAAAGAAAAATTGAAGGGAAAATTAATAATTATTTGAAGACTCCTACTACTAGGATACCTAAATTTTAAAAATATATGTAAAGTACGGCGAGAGATATCCTTCTCAAGACGTCTATTTTTAATCAATTGAACCTTAACCCAAATTGAAGCTTAACTCTAACCATAAAGCTATTTGAACCCTAATCGAAACCATATTTGAAGTTGGTTTGGATTACTGGCTCATAGACAAGGACAAATTCCCTAGAAGTGTGTCTTTCAAGTTTGAAAAAGTGTAGATGGAAAACCCAAACTTCAAAATGGTTGTCACTGACTCATGGCTCACCCAAATAGTTGATCATGGCACTACGATGTGCATATTCAACAGAAAGTTAAAATTCATAAAACTCAAAGTGAAAGAGTGGAATATTGATTTTTTATTAAATCATAATCTTGATCTAGTCATAACTATAATTGAATCATAACTCTACTTGAACCCTAACCCTAACACTAATACTAACCCTTAGCCTAATTTAACCCTACCCCCAACCCTAACCTTAACCCTTACCTTAATTAAATCTTAAGCCTAATTGAATCTTGATTGAACCTTAACCCTAATTGTCCCTTAACCAGGTAACTCTAATTGAACTCTAGCCCTAACTTTGAATGTAACTCCCACAAACTTCAAGAGTTTTATAGATAAAATATACCAAGATGGATGTATGAACCTAGGTAAAAGAGATTTGATGACTTAAAGTCAAGTTGCTTCATAGCCAATTTAAATCTTGTAAAATTTCTTCATATGAACTTTAGGAGGGACAAAGCTTATCCAAATCTCCAAAAATGGGTCCCAACATGAACCTATCCCATAGTTATTCAACCTAGAGACTTTTTCATTTAATAATGAAAAAAAATCACTAAATAACATTTTAAAAAATCCTTCTGCGCAACCTTGTTTAAAAAGCAGTAATCAAGTATCCATATATTTTTATTTTATATACATTTATTAAAAAAAATTATAATTATTTTTATCTATTTTAATAATGAAATTTGAATACCCATGTTAATTCTAATTTAATTTTAGAACAATTTTAATAAACATACATATTGACAAAAACACTCCCATTGTAAGGTGGGCACATTTTTCAATCCCTTCTTCTACCATCCAATCCTCCACTCACTCATTTCTATCCATTTAACTCCACTTTATCCATATATTCTCATTATCATATATTTACTATAATTAGCTTTCTATTACACTTGTGTCCACACATATTCCTTTATATTTTATGCGGAAGGCATATCTAATTTGAGAGAGATCAACCTAAAATTTGAAGGCAACAGTTGACCTCTTTCCACAACACTTGGCCAACGATTGAAAACAAGTGCACTATCCATCTTATTAGTTTTCCACTATTTTTTGGTCACTTAATGGTGTCGCTTGCCCACCCACGCATAGCTTAAATTCCCACACTATAGAAGTTAGCTACTGCAGGATAAGAAGACATGGGTTTCCAGAGCTTGTTGCACTGTTTCACTGTATGCAAAAAAAAGAAAATGCACAAAATGGGTATGTTGAAAAGATTTTAGAATCTTTCAAACAAATGCAATTTGGTAGGTGTAAAGCTAGAGTCCTCAACCATTTCCAGCATCCTCCCTGCCTGTGTTGAAATGGGAGCTTTGGAACAGGCTATGCACACCATTCACAGGATAAAAGTTAAAAGGGTTTCGTAAGATGATGTATTTGCAACTACCCTGGTAGACATGTATGCAAAATGCAGATGGACAGACAAGGCATGCGAACTGTTTGAGTTAATGCCTCAAAGAAATGAGTTCTCGTGGAATGCCCTGAATGCAGGATATTCACAAAATGTATTTATTGAAAAGGCTTTAGAAACTTTCAGGCATATGCGGCTGACGAGCTTAAAGCCACACTCTACAACCTTTGCCAGTATCCTTGCAGCTTGTGCTGAATGGGAGCTTTGGAATAGGGTATGGACATCCATCAAAGCATCTAAAGGATAGAGGAATTTGGTTAGATGTAGTTACAACCAGAGTGGTAAACATGTGTGCAAAATGTGCAAGCATAGACAAGGCATGCGAACTGTTTGACAATGTGCCTCAAAAGAAATTTGGTCACATTGAATGTTATGATTGCAGGACACGAACAAAATGGATTTGTTGACAAAGATTAAGAAACTTTCAAGAAAATCAAATCGGTAGTTGTAAAGCCAACATTCTCCTCGCCTGTCCCAAAATGGGAGTTTTGGAACATGGTATAGATTTGATGGAAGGGGGAATTTTTTCAAATAATATAGTTGGAAATGCTTTGATAGACATGTATGGAAAATGTAAAGCATAGACGAGGCTTGTGAACTGTTTAAAAAAGTGCATCAAAGAAATGTGGTGTCGTTTGCAGGATATGCACAAAATGGATTTTGCAAGGATGTTCTCATAATATTTGAAATAATGAAGCACTCTTGAACATATCATAACAATATAAGCTTTGCTTGTGTTCTTTGTGTATGTAGCCATTCAGGTTTAGTGGATAAGCATTTATATATTTCAACAAGACGAGTAACCCTTATTGCATTACACTTAAAATTGATCATTGTGTGTATGGTTGAGGTTCCCTATGCTGAGTACATCAAGAACACCCTAAACTTTATGATTAAAATGCCAATTAAACATGTGATGGTTGTGTGGATGTGTTTTCTTGGCCCTTACAAATACATATGGATATAGGTTTTAGAGTATTTACAATGATGTTACTTTTTTACTTGGATCCTAAAAAAATTGTGACTTATCGTCTGCTCTTAAAAGTCTATGTAGATGTACGAAGGTTGTACATATCCTGCAATCATTGCAGTCCATGAGATGACATCTTTTTCAAAAAGGTATTATGTTAAACAATTCATGTGCCTTGTTAATGCTTCCACTTTTTGTATGCATGTCTACTATGGCAGTCGCGACTATAATATTTGACAAATTATCTCTCTCTACCTCTCCCCTCTTTGTATATCCCTCTCTTTCTCAAGTCCTCTCTCTTTGTTCTTTAAGTCTCACTCTATTTTTTCATCTATCTCCTTACCCCCCCTCTCTCACACTCTTCCCCCCTCTATCTCTCCCTCTTTCTATCTATATCCCTCCCTCTCTCTCTATTGCAACATAACATGAGCTTGTTGGTAATGAAGCTCATTTAGAGGTTTTGTTTCGGTCATGTTTGGATCCCTATAAAAAGATGCATAGTTGATTTGAAGCTATCACTTCTCCATTGAAACTTTTGTTGCACAAAAAACATCATTTTCTAAATGGCCTGCCAATTGACCTTTGCAAAATGTTTGCAAAAATATAGACCCAATTTTTTCCTAATTGACCTTTCGCAACTCTTCAACGTACCCATTGCACACCAAGGTGTGATTGCTAGTTTCACACCATCTTGAAAAGGAACCAATTGGAAATCCTATGCATTGCAAGGAACATCATTCTAAGAATCTTTTCTTTGGAGCACAAATATAAACTTGTGTTTGCATCAAATCATTCTATGACATAGAAGATTATAAATAGTCTTTGAAAATTTTTACAACTATAAAGCTACTCTAAGCAAGGGGTCAATCTAGGAGAATCTAGCTCAAAGTGCAAGCATCACAATTATACACAATTTATAGACCTATCAAAACATTCTCATAATAGACAAGATCAAATCTTACAAAACACACGTTATTTATAAATAATATATATTTTCAATTTACCACAACAAAAAAACTCTACATTATATCAAACTTATTCTTCAACATTAATCCTTAAAAACTAAACACTCTTACTCTTTTACATTTACTTTTTTAAACTCCTA
>VDFB02028776.1:0-16944 GCA_007258455.2 Sequoia sempervirens
GAAGGGTGTCTTGGTAGCATGGTGGGGTGGCCAATGTAGCCATACACGCGTATGTAGGAGAATGTAGGAAATTGGATGAACCAATCTGCCCAATCCGTCATTGCCTCTCTGGCTGTTTGTGATATACGCACATGCATCTCGTGGTTAAGCTCACGAACTATGTGCATGGTGAAGTGATCACTTGTCTTCTTGAAGTGTCTTTCCGCTTGAGTAAACTCAAGGCGTGTGAAAAACTCGTGAACCTTCTGCACACCTAAGGTTCCCACATTGTTCAATAACTTGAAATCGCCTTGGAAGGCTATCAAGTATACCAGGTAGGAGCACATGTGGAACCTATGAGCTTCCAGATACCCAGTGATTTGTCGGTGGAGTGTGTCACTGATCAAAGTGGCCCAGTCATAGTATTCCCTCCTGCCAATGATTTTAGCGATGACATAGTACATCCATGGCTGGAATTGACGACCATCTTCTTCTCCAGTGACTGTTGAGTAGAGTGATTAACACTGCGTACTCGTCTTTACATTCTCCTCGCCCCAACAACTTAGGCAAGCTTGCCTTTGTCACTTTCAGCCATTTTTTGGCCATTATCCTTTGACATTTGTCCTTAGTTGTCTCAAAAGCTTTCTCACATTCCGTCAATGATATGACTTTGCTGTTAGGATGTGAGGGAATATCAAAACATCTTTCGATATCCTGAGGTTTTAAACTGCAAACAATTATTCCATCTGCTGCTCTGATTTCTCTGGTGGTAGGGTTGTAATGCTTGATACAAGCACGATTACCGAGCTCTACAGCTTTGTAGTGTAGTGAGGTGATGAAACTGCAGCAATCCAGTTCTTCGATGATACGCAATGTTATTTTGGTTCATGCCTTCTAAGCTGCTCCGAAATCGACCATGCCGGGTTGCCCGTTTGGTGTATTAGCGTTTTGGGAAGTAATCATAGATGCAGGCCCGTCTTGGTCTCGTCTTGCTGAAGTCGCATCTGAAAAACTTAAAGATTAAAACGCTAAGCTTGACCTAGTTCAGATGATTTTCGGAAACCCTTAAAAATAGCGTCCTGCCGAGAAGTATTTTTCCGGAAAAAATCTGGCACATGGGTTTTGTTCGTGCTTCAATGTTGAACAAACCCAGTTCCTCAGAATTTGGATTCTGAAACTTTTTCGGAAAAACCCCAAAAATAGGGGCAGCAAGTTTGCTGGAATTTTGCAAAATTTGGTAGAGATGGGTTTCGAAGATGATGTTGAATCTACCCGAGTTGATCTGATGCGATGCTTAACTGTTTGCTTTTCCATCGGATACAAGAAAACCTAAGACAAGAAGAGAGGAAAAAGACAGAAGATGGATTGGAAGTTTTATCTGATCTTCTTGAAAAAATCTGTCTCTGGTCCAATCCTCAAAAATAGCAACCCTTTCCTGCTTCAGATCTGCAATAAAAATGAAGAACGGACGAAAACCTCTTTCAGATCTTCAATGGCGTCCTTTGAGAGCTTTGTGGCTGTTTTTGTCTTTCAACCTGCAATGAAATAATGAAATGGACGCCTTCACCTTGAATATATATGTTTGGGCTTCAGATCCACAAATTTGGGGACTTAACACAAGCTCAAAAGGTGATTTGAGTTTGATCTGAAGTTAAAAAGGTGATTTCCACCAACCGTGGAGCGTTTTAGCCAACTTTAACTCAAAAAGCTTTTGACTTTAGCCAACAAATGACCTTTGACTTCTTTTGGGCGTCCCTTTTCATCTTTTGCAAGTTTTTAAGTATTTTTCTTCCTGAAAACCCTCTGTTTGATCTTGAATCTGGCGTTGTCTGTTGATCTTGAGACGTCACGGACACATTCACTGCGGAGCTGAATCCATACTAGAAAGAAGTGCCTGGGAGACTGCATGATAAAAAGCTGAGTTTAGGGCTCCAAAAGAATGGGCGCCTTTCCCAAGAAAGGGCGCTTTTGCCAATGCCTTAGTGATTTTTCAATCTTCGTTCTTCAGCTTATTTGAAATGACCTCTCGTGCCTTGAACTGGATTTCTCGTTGATCGGAGAGTCAGATGTTTTCACATGACGTTCGCCAGTGCCATTTCTGTTACGCTAGAATGTCCATTTTGTCGCCAGGAAATCACGGATCTCAAGTGAGTTCCTTTATTTCAGAAGCCTCCTTGAAAAGTGCTTTTGCCTTTTTAACCCAGTTTATTTTCATAAAGGCAAGTTGCCTACTTTGATCCAGATTATCCGTTGACTGCTCTGTCAGGTATTGATGCTTGCAGTTGCGTTTCCGAGATCTATTTGGGCTGAGAAGGTTATCCTGGGAGGCCATTTGTCATTGGTCAGCATCTAGAGGTCAAGAAAGAAGGGCGCCTTTGCTTTGAAAAGGCTCTTTTTCTAGAACTTCGTCGTTTATCTGTGGTTTCCTGATATTTCCTTGAACTGCCTCTTTTTGCTTCATCAGCAATTGCTAGTGATCTGTTCATCGGATGATCTGGATGTTTGTTTCACTGTTGAGCCAGCAGTCAAACGTCAAGAATGACTGCTTCGGATGATCTTACTGACTTCATTTGACCTTCAAAGATCATGGGCGCCCCTGCTTGAAAAAGGCGCCTTTTCAACATGTGAGCAATCTCCCGCCAGGCTATCTCGAGTTAATAGAATTTTGATGCCAATTTGGAATCCTCCTTCATCAAGCGGCACATCTTTTTACGTGCTTTTACGCGCGGTTGTGTCGTTGAAGCTTTTGAAGCTTAGCTTTCAGCACCTGGTACTGGCCAATCTGCCATTAATGGCTGTGGAGCTCCTAACTTTGTTCCTGAAAAATAGAAATAGACCCACCAGAGTAAAACTTATCTTTTGATGATTCTGACTTGACCAATGCGATCGTGAAGCCTTTTAAGCCTATCAAAATCAATTTCGATCATTTCCGAGAAGGTCCTATTTTCGGGGGATTTCCCTGAAAATAGGGGAAAAAAACCCTAATTTTCAAAATTTCAGAATTTTGCACGTGTTCCTTGACAGAAACCCACCAAGATTCTATGATTGGTTTGACCTAAAACTGACCCAACATGGCATTTTAACATGATTTAGCTCAATTTATACAGAATGCCAAAATTTTTTTTATTTGGGGTACAACAGGAATTAAAGGAATTAGGAAAGCATGGGGTTTTGGCGAATAAGGGGAAAGAATGCTAGAAGAGAGAAGTCTAAAAACTTGACAAGGGCTAAAAACACGCATTAATACCTTCATACTTAGAAATTTTTGCATTTTGAGACATGTAGGCACATGCCAATGATGTAAGGAAGGAAAAGCACAACACTAGGCATAAATTTAACTAAGGGGGGCCCAATGAAGAAGATCTCTCATTGATTATAAAAAATAGGCAATGTAGGCTGGAGTAACAAAGTGGGCATTCAAATTGGAAGCTCTTGCAATTTTTGCATAAAAAATATATAGCTGATAGAATTGACCTCTTTCTTGACTGTTTCATGCAACACCTTGGAAAAATTCATGAATTGAAGTATTGGTGTGAAAGATTTTGTAGATTCTTTAATCTCCTTTAATAGGCATTTCTAAGAGCTTTGATTTGATCAAGAAATCCCATGGGTAGCTTTAGTTCCTTGATCTTTTCTTGTAGCTACATAATTTATTCTTTAGATGCCTCCAACTTGGCCTAAAGTTCTTCTCCTTTCTTAGTGAGCCCCTTGACCATTTGCGCTTGGACATCTATATTTGTTTGCATCTTAGTAATTTAGAAGTCTTGAGTGCTCATTTTTACTTCATGGATCCCATCTTCACAACCAAGACACCCACATTGGATTGCTCTTGGGAAAGTTGAGTCTTTAGGTCCTCAACATGTTTCTTCAGTACTTTTGTGATGGTCTTGTCAATGACCATCTAGCTCTTTGTGGTTTTTTGAAATATTCCGAGCCAATTTTTTTCAATTTTTTCAACTCAACAACAAGAATCCATTAGGGTGAGTTAAATCAAATCAGCAGTTACAAATAACTCGTTGCCAAGAATGCGCACTCAATCTCAACAAGAGAGAGGCTGTCATATGGCAAGAGGATCGTCAGTGCCTTAAACGAAATGCAACTGAAGGTAACTCTAACCAAGAATGTGTCCGCGAAGGACGAGCATATGGTCAGAGGATCTCAAGCATGCTGAAAGGTAACTCTAACCAAGAATGTGTCCGCGAAGGACGATCATATGGTCAGAGGATCTTCTACCACTACAAGTGCTGAAAGCAAACTCAACACCAAGTATGTGCTACTCAATCTAGTATGGAAATGAGGCGACCATATGGTGGAGATAAAAAGAATTACAAAGCAACTTCAGAATGTAAAGTAATCATTACAAAACATAATAAGCAAGATTAGAGAAATGCTGACAGTACTACTGTTCAACTTACAACAAGATAGAGAATGCCTTGCTATGAACGTGGATCAAGAGTTGAATAGAGCTGCAACAATATATTGAATTTCCTTCATGTTGACGTGGTTTTCGCGACCACACCAACACAGAATAAAGTTTCCCAACGGATATCCTATCCTCTCTTGAACAAAGTTTCCTGCATGCTAAGATTGTGAGATAGATCATACATTTAACTCCAAGGTTCCTTAAGTGCGACTAGTCTCAGTTGGCTTGATGTGATTTTGCTGGTATTTCAAGGGGACTTACACAATTGTTCGACAGTTGACAGCAAACAGCGGACTAAGGGATTTCATATAATTCGAATGATTTGGCAAGTGAGCACAAGTTTCCTAATTCTAACCAGAAATGAACTGAATTTAAAAGAGTATAAGACCTAAGAAGTTTACGTTCTACTCTAAGGCGTGGGACATGGCGATCAACTCTTACAGACTTCAACCGAGCTCCGTTTTACCTCACTTCAGACAGCTTCTGCGGAACAGGTGCAATCTTCAGAGGAGTGACTCAAGATGTTCAGATCACGATTTAGCATGAAGACGCCATCACGACGATGCATGCCAACATATAAACCATAATTGAAGTTAAGTTTCACAAAGTTCCAATTGACCACGCAAGGCGAACCCACCGTCAGCGAGCCCGCTAGTGGTATGGACAAGCGAAATCTTGTTTAAATTGAGCACCACATTCCACAATTACTAAATACTTGCATGAAATGAAATCTACTTTACTTTAAGCTACTTCAAGATGCTAGGTGAATTGGAAGGACGAAGAAGCCTCAACAACTACTCATAACAAAGAAGAAATCGCCATCAATGAAAATTCTTTTATTATGAAAGCATTCATGACAACTTCTTACAAAGTATTCAAAGGGAAGACTTTCCTTCTTTTTCAATCTAAACTACTCTACTTTCTACTCTATCAATTTCTCTCTACTCCTTATTTGTTATTCTAACTTTGATCTAATTCTAATTCTAATGAGTACAAATGAGGGGGACTCCCCCTTTTATAGATGGCCAAGTCCAACAGACGGCTCAGATTACAATTGGCTAGATGGCCCAGATCGTGCCACCTCAGCCCTAAACAAGATTCACCCTAAAAACCGCCACAAAGAGGAGTGGGGGTAATAAATGAGCCATTAATGTCAATCCCCCTTCTAGAAGATTCCAATCCAGAGATGCGTTCACACTGTTCTTGATCTGACTGCAGACTTGATCAAATAGTTTCAATTTATGGCATGGAAGGTACATTCTCTATCTGAAGCTTCAAGGCTGTAACTTTCTAACTTGTTTGCATTGATTTTCCTCCTTGATGTTGTTCTTCAACTTTGCTCGAGCTTCCATTCTTTTTTCCATCTTGAATTTTGAAAACGTTTCTTCTCTATCACTAAGTCTCAACACTTAGCCATTTTCGCAACTTTTCTTCCTTCGAGGTTGAAATGTCATCCTGGATCACTTAAGTCATCGCCGCTTGGTCTCGACGTTCCTCCTGCAAAACAAGTAAGGAAAGAGTATTAGAACACTTCATAACATAAATTCAACTTACTTACTAGGATTTTCACGCTCTAACTTCCAAGCGTTCATCGTTTTTCTTAGCCAACTTTGCGTTCAAATTCTTCATGCTTTAGCCAAATTTCAATCTCATCTTGCATTCTGCTTGGCACACTTCACTCTGATATTTCATCTAACTCAGACTCGAGAAAAATGTTTTCATCCGGAATTTGATCAAAAATTATCTAGGCACCCCAACTTCAAATTCATCTGCCTGGGCATTTTATCTTCACAGACACGCTTATTCTTTGCCTTAGAAAATTTCTCAAATTTTCCCTTGGGAAAATTCATCAATCCTGGTGTCCATCAAAATATCCATCCTGAAGGCTTGGTGAAGCGCAGAAAACTTTAAAATCCACTCCGTGTTGAGGATCTTCAATACCTAGAAGAAAATTTTCTTCAGAACGCGTCAAACTCATGGGTGTACAACGAATGGGTTCATTTAATTTTCTTGAATTTCGAACCTTGGAAAAATACTTTTTAACAAATTTAATCTTGTTCTTCACATCTATGAACATTTCTTGTTGCTCTGACTTGAATTTTTTTTATTGACCCTGTGCAGTTGGCATCATTGGACTTCCCCTCTGGCAATTTTATTTATATCTCAAGAAATTTCATCACTTCAAGTCCAGGCGTAATTTTCCTCTAGAGAGGTGGAATTTTGTTAACACTTAGAAAAATATTTAAAATCCCTTAGCACTTTGAATTTTTGACTTGGAGAATTTTATTCCTCCATCTTCAAGTCATTTTTCCTGCGGTGAGAAAATATTTTTCTCAACTCACTCAGCACATTTTTTTTTTTTAAATGCCTTGGGCACGCCTAGCATATTTTATTTGTCTTCATCCTTGTAGGCTTAGCATTTCCAACGCCTAGCAACACTTACATCACCTTAGGCGCACTTCACACTTGAAGAGGATATTTCTAACTTCAACGCCTAGCATTATTCATCAACCTCACTTCAAACTTCATGCATTTTGGGCGCATTTAGCACTTAGAAGAGGATACTTCACATCCACGCCTTGAGATATTTCATCTTTATTCATGTCATTATGGGCGCATTTCATACTTGAAGGAGGATAAACTTTAAACGCCACCTTTGACTTTGTCATTACATGGCTTTCAACGCCTTTGTCTTCTTCCAATTTTGCATGGATACCTTTGTCTTTTTCCTCCTTGTCTTTTGTTCTTTGCATGGAGATGTTTTGTCTTTACATGCCCTCATATAGGCGCATTCAAAGGAGGGAAGAGAAAGTCAACTTTTTTGTCCTCTTCTTAGCATGCTTGGGCGCATTTGGCCATGTGAGGAGGATGAAGCTCAATACATGGGCGCATTTCACCCATGCTAGTGGATGGGCACATATGGGAGGTGGTGGAGAATATCCCATACTTAGAAATTTTCTTTCATGCTTGGCTTGAGGTGAGGGCGCATTTTGAAGGTGGAGGTGGATGAAGTTTGATACCACGTCTTCTTGTGACCTTTCAACTTCCCTTTTTTTTGTCCTTACATACCCTCTTTTGGGCGCATTTGAGCATATGTGCAGGATGGGCGCATTTAGGGGGTGGTGGAGGATATTCTTTCCTTAGAAAATTTTCAACTTTCATGCTTCAAGGTGGGCGCATTTTGATGGGTGAGGAGGATATTTTATACTTAGAAAATTTCTCAAACATCTTGCTTTGTGAGGAGGGCGCATTTTGCTATGTGAGGTGGATGAAGTTTTATACTTCGAAATTTTTCATGCTTGGCATTACCTTGAGGGCGCATTTCAACATAGGAGGAGGATGAACTTTTGCCTAAGAAATTTTTTATGTCTCTTAGCTTGTGAGGAGGGCGCATTTGGAGGTGGAGGAGGATTTTACCAACACTTAAACATTTTCTTGACTTGCTGAGGATGAGGGCGCATTTCCTGGTTGCTGCAGGATGAAATTCATGCCTTAGCCATTTTTCTTGACCTCTGCCAGCCTCTCCATGCCCTGCTATAAATAGTAAGTCCTCCAATTCTTGCATCTCCGAAGCTCAGATCGTTTTGAAATTTTAAACACTGCATCTTCACGACCTCGTTACCTTGTTGACACTGCTATTCTGAGCTGACCTGCTAAAAATAGCATATTTCTGGAGGTGATTTACTATAAATAGTAACTGCTCGTTTCTGATATCTCCACAACTCCGTTTGATTTGAAATTTGAATGATGCACTCCTCACCACGTGACCGGCCTGTTGACATTGGTGCATGCGGCTGACTTGCTATTTTTAGCATGTTTTTGAAATGACTTACTATTTATAGTAAGTGCTCCATTTGTCTTTAAATTTTACCAGCAGATAGCTTGAAAGATGCTGATCGCAGTGGTATACACCTGTTTTCGAAAATTCTGACCTTTTACCCCTCTTTTTGGGTCCCGAAGCTGGAAACCCTAATTTGTTCTGCATGCATATCAAATGACCTCTGTTTGTCTTCATTCTTGTTGCATTGTGATCAGTTTGTGATTTTGAAGTGCTGGGAGGCGGCTGTCGGGATGCATCTGCTAAAAATAGCAAGTTGCTGAAGGAATGATTATCCTGCTTTGCATGTCACACCACTGCATAGGTCTCGAAAATCCCACAAAGAATCACCTGACATGCAAAGAAAACCCTGACATGCAAACCCTAAAAATAGCCTCGAAAGGCTGAATTCTGAAAGTCGTTATCTCATTTTGCATGTTATACCGTCGCGAAGGTCTATGAAAACCTAGAAGGAATCTTCAAACATGCACTGAAAAACTCTGCATCTAAGCCCTGAAATTGGCTCCGAAAGTTGGACTGCTAAAAATAACAAGTGGTCGGTTTCAGCTCAAACTTTGCACGCGAGTAGCTTGATATGCTCTGAATGCAGTGTGACTGTTAAAACTTCAAGAATGCCGAAGGAACACCTCGAATTACACACTTACTAAAAATAGTAAGTTACCAGAATCTGATGAAATTTCAGTGGAAATTTGCTAGAAGCACACTGACATCAATGTTAGTCTCAATTTTCAATTCATTCTCTTCATTTGACCACAAATTGGCAAGGAAGTTCAAAAACCCTAATTTTCAGACTTGGCCAAAATTCACGTTTAAACTCAATGACGGGCACAATCCTTGAAAGGAAGACATCCGAAAAGAGATAGAGAAAGAGAAAAACCAAAGCCAAAAAGACCAGAATGGAGCAAAAATTAGGGGTCCCCATCTTGAATGGGGCGATGTATGAAAAAGGTCACAACACTTCACTAAATAATAAAGATTAGATCAGAAACTCCACTATAAAGACCAACTTGACAATCTGATTTATGACAGTCCTGTTTTTCACATGCATGAACAGCAGCCCTGGAACTCACAATTTTACTCACAATTCACTCCAAACTCACTCAAATTTCACGAGACAAAATGCAATATGATTCTGGGATGATGGCGCCCAAGATTGGGACACAAAACTGACCCAAAAGTTCCTCCTCATTTTATGCACGAATTCCAAGACAAACCCAAATGGTACGGTCCAGTAAGAGGGGCGATTTCACTTTAAAAATTCAATGCTTCAATAAAAAAGCTGAAACTTAAGGAAAAGGGTTGCCCCTCACAGACAAAGAGATCTAAACAACGCCCAGAATGATTCTTTTTGTATTTTTTGACTTATGAATAAAAATAACAATCTGCTATAATGACTATGCAATTCCAGAATCTCACTAATATGCATAAAACTGATCTAGAAAGCCACACAATGACCACAATGCAGAAAACCAACTACAAATCACTCAAACTACACTACCTCACTACTAGTCGCTATCTCTCAAGCGAGAAGCAATGCCAAGCTAGGAGGCTTACATTCCTCGAAGCAATCCCACAGCCAATCCGGCAGCATAACATTCCTGTAGACAAAAGATAATCCAAATGAGAACCAATGGCTTCCTTTTATAATTTCTAGATGACCCTTCTTGAAACCCTAATCTTCTTTTTTGAACCAAACCCTAATCCTCCAATAGGTGGCATCCCACTTTTCCAAGCAAAACTTTGACTTTTAATAACACTTTATCTCCTCCTTGAAGTTGGCGTCCAATTTATGCTTGGATTAAACTTTTCTTTATAAGAAATATAATTAATTTCTTTCAATGAAGGGCCCACCCATAAAAAACATCTTTTAAAACAACTTAAAGTGAAGTAGCTAGGCCAAGGGGGGTCAATGTTAAAATATAACATTAAAACATGACTTAATTAAAATAATTCGAACTTATCTCTCCAATTGTGCCCCGAAGCCAAAAATGAGTAAGCCAATTGATCAGTCTGAAGTGGAAAGCCAACCGTGCCGAAACCAACAGGACCACTGCCAGAAATAGAATTTACTAAAAAGTAAATTCCTGAAGATGCTCAGAATGCCAAGAAAACATACCACTGCGAGGCTCTCTGAAAACCCAGAAAGAATCTGCCATTAAATCAACCAACCTCGAGCAAGAGCATCCTTCAAAACATGAAACCCTAATTTCACCTTCGGAGTAGCCTATGGATCTCCGGAATAGGCAAACGGTCAATTGGAAAGATCATGCTCGAGAAGGGGACATTACATTTTTACTGGTATATTTTATAAATTAAGTACATGAATTAATAATAGAGATGACAAAGCATGCCAAATACATGAGTAAAATATATCTTTATTTGCACATGAAATTATTATAGAAGAAGAGCAGAGATGATCAGCCAAGGATCAAAGTCATTTTGACTAGATCATACAACTCTCCTTGATGATACACGATGTATATAAAGGACCTGATAGTTGCTAAGAACACAACCATCAGCCAACCAATGCTCATAACTACCCAAAGCTGACAATTGATTAATTTATAGTTGAATAACCGATTTTATCGAAACATAACAATAGACGTTGTACATCGACTACATCATCCCCCTAAAAGAAAAATTCGTCTTCCAAATGACAAGTAAACATCAAGTAACATTAGGGAAGGCTTGCCAAACTAATGATGATATTGTAGACAAGGACTTCGAAGTGTACTTTGCAAACTTGGATTTGGAATGTACATGGAAAATCAAATGAGTGCAATGGCAATCTAGCGGCAACGCCCCTAGTGGGGTGGAGGGGCAGCGCCTCGAATGGGGTGGAGGGGCAGTGCCCAATTTAAGACCTTTGAAACCACAAAGAACTTTATGGTGCACCTCATTTTGATGATTTTTTAAGAGGCATAAAACAATGTTGATAGAGACAAAAATTAGAGACTTTGGAGTCTTTAACCAATGTATGCTAATATGTGAATAATGCTTTGGACCAACCAACCAGGGGACCTCATCTGATTGCACATTGATGGTGTTTGCAAATGGTTGAGGCATTCTAGAAGGCCATCCAATGGAATGAACTCATAATATCTTGTTCTTTGGTCTCACTGTATGTTGGAGAATTGATTGTCTATGCCATATTATGAAAGAATGTTTAGGCCGAACTATGAAGTAATTCCTAGACCATACGATGAAGGAATGTGGAGGTCGTACGATATAGGAGTGTCTAGGCTGTACATTGAAGAATGAACTTGGTCATATGCTAAAAACTTGAAGACATACGCTGCAAAATTGATGATGTTGAGGCTATACACTACCTGAGGGCGTACATTGTGAAGGTAATGATGTCGTACGAATGTAGGTTGTACGATTGTCAATGGGTGATGCCGTACAATGCAATTTGAACATCGTATGTTGGAGGGAGGGTGTATGATGAGCTATTGTTGATGTCGTATAGTGGAGAGGATTTTCTGTATGGTGTGAAATTTTGCTCTTTTCTTCTTGCCATATAGTGTGAATGAATGATCGGCCCAACAAGAGGGGCGATTTCACTTTAAAAATTCAATGCTTCACTAAAAAATCTGAAACTTTAGGAAAAGGGTTGCCCCTCAGAGAGAGAGAGATCTAAACAACGCCCAGAATGATTCTTTTTGTATTTTTTGACTTATGAATAAAAATAACAATCTGCTGTAATGAATATGCAATTCCAGAATCTCACTAATATGCATGAAACTGATCCACAAAGCCACACAATGACCACAATGCAGAAAACCATCTACAAATCACTCAAACTACACTACCTCACTACTAGTCGCTATCTCTCAAGCGAGAAGCAATGCCAAGCTAGGAGGCTTACATTCCTCGAAGCAATCCCACAACCAATCCGGCAGCATAACATTCTTGTAGACAAAAGATAATCCAAATGAGAACCAATTGCTTCCTTTTATAATTTCCAGATGACCCTTCTCGAAACCCTAATCTTCTTTTTTGAACCAAACCCTAATCCTCCAATAGGTGGCGTCCCACTTTTCCAAGCAAAACTTTGACTTTTAATAACACTTTATCTCCTCCTTAAAGTTGGCGTCCAATTTATGCTTGGATTAAACTTTTCTTTATAAGAAATATAATTAATTTCTTTCAATGAAGCGCCCACCCATAAAGAACATCTTTTAAAACAACTTAAAGTGAAGTAGCTAGGCCGAGGGGGGTCAATGTTAAAATATAACATTAAAACATGACTTAATTAAAATAATTCAAACTTATCTCTCCAATTGTACCCCGAAGCCAAAAATGAGTAAGCCAACTGATCAGTCTGAAGTGGAAAGCCAACCATGCCAAAACCAACAGGACCACTGCCAGAAATAGAATTTACTAAAAATAGTAAATTCCTAAAGATGCTTAGAAGGCCAATAAAATATACCACTGCGAAGCTCTCTGAAAACCCAGAAAGAATCTGCCATTAAATCAACCAACCTCGAGCAAGAGCATCCTTCAAAACATGAAACCCTAATTTCACCTTTCGAGTAGCCTACGGGTCTCCGGAATAGGCCAACGGTCAACTGGAAAGATCATGCTCGAGAAGGGGACATTACAGTCCGCCCTCCCCAGGATTGCTTGTCCTCAAGCAATCGCAAGCCTGGATGCTGCAGAATCTCATCATTCTCCCAAGTTGCATCCTCTATAGGCAAATTTTTCCACTTCGCCAAGTATTCTCTGATTGTTCTTTACCTCAAAGAACGCTCTCTGAAATCAAGAATCTCCTCTAGAATTAAAACCCACTGTCCTTCATCCAAAGGTGGCAACTGTGATGAAGCAACAACATTGTGTCGAAGTGCCTTCTTGAGGCGAGACACGTGGAAGACATTGTGTACCCTGCTATTCGAAGGTAGCTCCAACTCATAAGCTACTGCTCCCACCTTTCTGATGACCTTGAACGGCCCATAGAAACGAGGTTTGAGCTTCTCAGCTCCACTCTTCTTGAGAGTAGACTGTCTGTAAGGCTGTAGTCGGAGATAAACCATATCTCCAACCTCAAAAGAACGCTCAACACGCTGCTGATCAGCATACATCTTCTACTGATTCTGTGCAATCTGAAGATTATTCTTCAATGATTTCATGATATCTCAACTCTGCTGCAACAAATCCTTGGCTTGGGGGGCTTTGCTATCACCAAACACCAACTCAGCAAAGCTAGGAGCTTCATACCCATAAAGAGCCAAGAAAGGTGACATCCTTATGGATATATGAAAAGAAGAATTATAACAGTACTCGCCTATGTGAAGCCACTTCACCCATGCTCTTTGCTGCTCTGAAACGTAGTTTCTCAAATAGCCTTCCAACCATTTGTTCACTATTTCGGTTTGTCCGTCTGTTTGGGGGTGATAACTAGTGCTTGGAGTAAGCATAGTACCACTCATTCTAAAAACCTCTTGCCAAAAAGTGCTTAGGAACTTGCTGTCCCTATCACTCACAATGTTTTTTGGCAACCCATGTAACCTGAACACCTCATGAAAAAACAGATTTTCAACTTGGGCTGCTGAAAAAGAGCTGGAAATGGCGAAGAAGTGAGCAAATTTAGTGAGTCTATCCACTACAACATAGATACAATCCTTCCCTTGGACCTTGGGCAACCCCGTGATGAAGTCCATCGATATGCTTTCCCACTTCTGATTGGGAATAGGGAGAGGTTGCAGCAGACCAGCAGGTTGAGTATGCTCAGCCTTGTTCATTTGACAAGTGGGACACTCCTGAATGTAGCGTTGAACTTCCCCTTTCAGCCCTTTCCAAGAAAATCTTTCCCGGATCTGCCTATATGTCTTAAAGAACCCTTGATGACCAGCAAGCGGAATGTCATGAAATGTCAACAAAATCTTCTTTTCGAGTTTAGAATCAGCCACCAAAAAGATTCTACCCTTGTAGTGTATCGGCCCTGAAATCACCTTGTACCTTTCGTCATTGTTGGCGTAACAACTAACACCTCTGGAGTGGAAGTTGTTATGAACAGCCTATGCACACTACGCAATGAGTGCTCTTCAAATTATGGAGGGGAAGCTCCCTCGTTATGCTTTGACAAATGTACTTGCAAAGGAAAATAAGCTAAAACTATGTCACATCTTTTTGTTTCCATTTGCTAGAGGCACAAGGCTTGTGAAGAACTTGCGTTGTAGCTAAGTTTTTCTCGGTTTGTAAATCAGCTAAACTACAACTTATATCTATCCAATCTCACCGAGGAAAGCCGAGCAAGAGGAAGCGGAACAGGTTTTTGACTAAGCCCGGCGATAAGCGGGTTTTAGATTCTCTACTTGAGACAGGTGGCACAACTATCATCTCAAACTAAAACCTTGATTTATTGGGCACAACAGATTTAAGAATTCACTAAGGCGATCTTATGGAACCCTGTGTGGCATAACACTCGATCGAAACAGCAAAGCCTTCACAAAACAGCCTTTATCTTTATAATCTCACGAAACCCTATGTGGCATAACCTTCGATTATATTGATAAAGATTCACAAAACAGATTTATCGCTGCAACTTCTCGAAACCCTATGTGGCATAACGATCGATCACAATGGTAAATTAACACAAAACAACCTTATCACCTCAATCTCTTGGAACCCTATGTGGCATAACAATTGATTTCAATGATAAAGATGCTCAAACAGATATATCTAAACTATGGAAAGAATTCAGCATTACAATCTTTCGAAACCCTATGTGGCATAACAATCAATTGCAATAGTGAAGACACATGAACAAGTACCGAAAAGAGCAATATTGAGGGCAAGGTAGGCGCAGCATATATTTCTCTCTCAAGCAAAAGTTATTTACAAATGAGCAAAAGCTCTTATTTATATACATCAAGGTGTAGGAACCCTAAAATCACCTTGAGTCATCTACAGTTCTGCAATGCATGCAAGATTTATTGCCAAACCCTAATGAAGTAAACTACTCTGATCAAGGCGGGAAACTACCCTCGGTTTAGTACGAAACATCTAATCTAAAAATGGACAATTGTGCGAGCATGCACGTCCTTATTGAAAGCAAGTTAACTGGAAGACTAACATCAGTTAACGAAAAACCCTAAATAAAACTCCAAGTGTGAAGGGCGAATCTCAGAATAGGTATGCATGTAATGACAACTTCGAGTTAACTGAAAAGGGTAACATCCAGTTCAACTCGTGTGTGTGATGTCTATCCTGAGAGGTGGGAACTGAAGTCTACTATGTGTGATCTCGAGCAATTAACCCCTCAATGAGATTGTTAACTGTATCACCATCTGGAGCTACGAGACTCTGACGAAGGATGCTATGTCGATGCAGCATGTCCTTACCAGCTGTGATCTGAGACTGAAGTTCCCTTCTGTTCCTCGTTGCTTCATCGAATAATGCTGACATGACTGTAAGCTGAGTGACCTTACAGCCATCTGTCTCCCCACTGAAAATGATATGAATGAGTGCCTGAAGCTCTGACTGAACATCGGTAAGCTCCACGTAGGCACCACCCTCAATCTGATAATGGCACGGTAAGCGAGATACAAGAGTCCTCACGAACCGGAGTGCACTAGTGACGTGCTCTCTACTCTCAGCCAACTCTGATGCCAAGCTGTCCTCTATCTTTGCTCTGAAAACCAACTGTCTTCCAAGAGTAGATAGCCTCTCTGTCTTCTGCATCTGTGACTGTGTCATAAGCCAAACTTAGGTGAGCAATCAAAATTTCATCCCTGGGTTTGTTAATAGCCATATCCCGTTCCTCATCCTGAAGACGGATACGGAGCTCTCGTGCATTGTACCGCAACAGATATAACTCTGTAAGCATGAAATTTATGACCTCTAGCGAAATCTTCCACCCATTTCCTCCAAAGCGGCTTGCCATATGCAGCTAAATGATTGGTGACTTTTGCTTGCTCTCTTTGGTGGCTCAAGCATCGGTGGGAAGTGTGTTAATCAACCACGATGCGTGCACAAGGCTAGAAATGTCTTGTATTTATGCGATTTCAGCCTTGAGGGCTCTTTTGTCTTCTCAGATCGCTAGTATTCTATCCCGGCCTTTGTACGTAGCAGCGAAGAAGATCAGCTTTGATGCGGCGTGTGCTGCGACCAAGGTTGACTGTGATAACTTCAAAATCCTGAGATTCTAATTCAGCCAAATTCTTCCCTTGTGGAGGTACGGCGGTCTCAATGACAATCTCCATATCAGTGTTTCTCTCTACGTGAACCATGTTCTTAACCCTCTTATCTGGCGCATCTTGGTAAATGTCATCGAAATCAGAATGATTGAGAACATAAGATGGCTGCCTCCTCTTCCTTCCTAGTTGAGTCTCGATCCAAGATGAATCTCTGCTAATGCTACTAGAAGGGTCTGCACTAGCGACAGGAGGTACTGATGAGAGTGAGTGTGTAGAAGACCCACTGCGAGGTGGAGAGTCTAAGTCCAATTCAATGTGAATTGGGACTGGTGACGGCTCTGAAACTGTTATAGGAACTTGAGGTTGAACCTCAGGTACTGGCGGGCTCTGAGCTGATCTCTGAACTAACTCTGTGATAAGTGGCTATCTGTCAGGCTCTGTATGTGAAACAGTGGCAAGCGCCTTGCCCTTTGAATTATTTGGCGCTTGTACTTTCTTAGGAGGGTTACTCCTCTTTTTCTTGTTAGGTTTTGACGAAGAAGGTAATGAAGGATTCACCACTGACT
>VDFB02028777.1:0-15097 GCA_007258455.2 Sequoia sempervirens
AATTCTTTCTCTATATATATCTCTCTCTCCCTTTCGCCCCCTCTCTCTATCATTTTCCCTCTCCCTTTCCCCCTCTCTCTCCATATCTCTCTCTCCCTTCCCCCTCCTAATTTTCTCAAGTCTCTCCCCCCTACCCCCTACCCCCTCAACCATAAACCCTTAAACCTTCTATCCTCTGCCCTCAACACTCTTCCTCTCTCCCTTCCCCCTCCTAATTCTCTCTCTCTCTCTACCTCTCCCCTTCTTCCCCTCTTCCCCTCTCCCTTCCCCCTCCTAATTATTTCTCTATTTATCTCTCTCTCTCTCCCTTCCCCCCTCTCTCTCATTTTCCCTCTCCCTTCCCCTCCTAATTCTCTCTCTCCCCCTCTCTTTGTCTCTCGCTCTCTCTCTCTCTCTTGCTCTCTCCCTCTCTCTCTCCCTTTCCCTCTCTCTCCCCCCTCTCTCTCTCTCTTTCCCACCCTCCACTTCCTAATTACTCTTGGGTATATGTGTGCAAAAATTGGATATCTGATTTAGATCGGATATCCGATTTATAGCACCAAAATATTACATTTGAAAATATTTTTCAAATTAGATATTAGACACGAATTGGATATCCAAAATAAATCAGATATCTGATTTGTAGTACTTTGGCTTGGGCATTGCTATGGAGAAATGTACTGATAGCCAACCCAAAAAAAAATTCAACTCAAGACTATCATGTTTTTTGGCGAGTTCAAAATGCTAGTTTTTTCATGTTGCCACTTTTTGGCCCATCATGATCCTACACATACCCATGTCTAAATCAGGTAGTTGTTATTTCTAAGGTGGATCACTCCTTTCTTTGAAGGCCATACACTTATGATTGGGTCAAGTTTTCTTTTCTTTAGAAAATTCCTATTGCCTTTTTGATAGGTTAATTATGATTTGATTAGATAGGTTATGAAGCACTTATTTCAAACAAATATCTTTATGGAAGAAGTATATTGGCATCAAATTAAATATGATTTGTATTCCAATGTAAAAACTACAAAGAATGGAAACAATTCTTTCAACACAAACTATTATGTAGTAGTCAATTAAAATGAAAAAGCTTATTGTATATTAGCTAGGATACACAACTAAGAAAATTATCTAAAGTTACTTATTTATTCTAGAGGAACTAAGTATATAGTATACAAAGAAAACCAAAAAACCCACAACTACCCCTATTTTGAAGGAGTTTAGTTTTCTCCCCTTCTTGATCTTGGTAATATTATCTAATTATTTTAAAGAGAAGGTTCATAACACAACTTTATTCAACTCAGTAAATAGCTTGGTTAATGAGACTTGACAAAAGCAACAAAATAATTTCTACATTTGGCATTTCATGTTGAATGAAGAGTGGTGACAATAATCTACTTATAGTTTAATAAAATGCTATTTTTATAAGAAGGCTTGACATTAGAAAGATAAGTGTTACTTATAGTTTAATAAAACACTATTATAGTTTTACCAACATATACTATTGTATGCTTGCATGGCTTTTTAGTTAATATATGGGGAGAGAAAGAGAGAGAGATAGAGATATATGGGAAGAGATAGAGAGATGGAGATATATGGGAAAAGAAAGGAAGAGAGATGGAGATAGAGAGTCGATGGATAGGGGGGATAGGGAGGGAGAGATGGTGAGAGATAGAGAGGGGGAGGGAGAGAAAGGGATATAGATAGAAAGAGATAGAGAGAGGAGTGAGAGGGAGATAAAAAGAGAAATAGAGATAGAGATATAGAGTAGGAGAGATGGAGTGAATGAGAGAGAAAGGGGGGAGAGGGAGAGATAGCTCAATAGATAGAGGGGGGAAGAGGCGAGAGTGACATAGATAGTGGGAGATATAAAGATATAGAGAGTGATAGGGAGATATATATCAATCACCCTCCCTATATCTCTATTTATTCATCCTTATCTCTTTATCTCTCTACCCCTCTCTATCTCTTTGTCTCCCTTTCTATTTGTATGCTTTTCATTATCTCCCCCTCTCTATATATTTTCTTCTCTATATTTATCTTTGTCTCCTTAAGTGTGGAATGGGTACATTGAAGAGGTCTTAAAGGAGAATTATCATATCTTTAATCAAATGGCGTGCTACCTTGAGCATAACTCCCCAAGGACACATGCCATCTTTGGATTGTTGACATGAAACAACCAATCAAAATTTAGTTTCTCTCTCTCATATTAATATATATTACTATTATATTAAATATATATTATATTAATTATATTTTGTATTATATAAAAATATACCTATTATTAATTATTAATTATAATAATTTTATACGTGTTAATAATTTTGTTAAAGAATATAATATATAATTATAATAAGTTGAATAATTATATTATTTGAATAATTATATTATTTATTATGTAAAATATAGCTAATATATACTTAACTATATTGTAGAATAGTATAACCTAGCTAAATGGCACCAAAGTTTTGAACTTAATTAACATACTGTAAAAACTAACGAAACTAGGTTGTAGCTTGTCAAATTGGAGAAGTGAAAGGTCAATACCAGCACCGAGGAAGAGTTTGGAGTAGTTGAAACAAGGTCAATGCCAGCGCTGAGGAAGATTTTTGAGTAGTGAAAACAAGGTCAATGCCAACGCCTAGGAAGAGTTTGGAGTTAAAACAAGGTCAATACCAGCGCCGATGAAGAGTTTGGAGGAGTGAAAAAAAGGTCAATATTAGCACCAAGGAATAGTTTGGAGGAGTGAAAATAAGGTTAATACCAGCACCGAGGAAGAGTTTGGAGTTAAAACAAGGTCAATACCAGCGCCGACAAAGAGTTTGGAGGAGTGAAAACAAGGTCAATATCAACGCTGAGGAAGAGTTTGGAGGTGTGAAAACAAGGTCAATACTAGCGTCGAGGACGAGGTTGAGGGCACTCAGGGAAAATTGACAACCAAGGGGAAATGAGTGTTGTAAGTTTGGCACCCCCATTATCTTTAACCTTCAATTTTCATGCCTAGTTTCCAAAGATCTTCGTGTACATGGGCACCCCCATTCTCGTAAAATGGTATAAAATAAGACAGAAAAAATAAAATAGCTTATACATAACATATCCACCTACAATCCCATTCAAGCATTTTAATTAATTCCTTGAATTAAACCTAAAATAAGAATCATACACACCACAATAGTGAGATGAAAGAAACAACCCTTGATCATTTTATTCAAAATTCAGATATGCTTGTACAATGGAGAGAAATGAGTTTGAATTAATCATATCAATTCAAATGCCAGTACTATCATAAAACATCAAATCCCCATGAATTCAAAACCTACTATAGAATGACTCAAAACCTAAATTGTATTTTCCCTAAAACCATCAGACTTTACAATTTTCTCTGCAACTTCATATAGACTTGACCAAAAATATCTAACTTCATAAACCAGACTTGTGGCCTTGAAATCCTTCTTATAGAAAAAGGAGGAGCAAACAAGCATCGGGCCAAAAAGCACACGTGTCACCAACCAATTGGACCGCCTTGTGATATTCCAAAAATTTGTTACAACAACAATCTCCCCAGAGAATCTTCTTGTTCATCGTGCCCGCTGAGAATGGTTGATGCAGCAACAAAAAAAATTCAAGAATTATATGCCTAGACTGTCACCAAAAAAAAAACTGGAATCTATTATAACTGCAACAACTGATTTGTCAACCGTTAGCATCCTACTCCTTTTCACTCTTCCTCAATTAAATATACATTTACCCATTTCTAGTACTCTTCATCATTTGGCCAATCAAAATTGATCACCTCAATCACCTTGACACTATAAGGTTTGTACTTAACTGCCACCTGATTCACTTCTCTTTCAAAAGACTCCAAAAATGAGCTTGTGCTAATGATTTTGTCCATACAGCTCACCAACAAATCATAATCTGAGTTACCCTATTTTCAAGGTTTTGTAGTCCAAACATGATATAAAGGGGTTGTTACACTTTTTGTGATTACTGTAGCTTGTGTAAGAGGCCCTATAGATACTGTTGTAATTGTAGGATGCATGAATAGGGTGTAGGATGAGAAATAAAGAAGGTATAGCTGATGTCCTCAATAGTTTTGTCAAGAAAAGCATGTGAAATGAGAGGTTCAAGCCTAGGTTTCAACAAAACATGTATGGGAGATCTGATTTTATGAATTTTTATCTATGTGTAGACCTAATGGGTTGTTTCTGAACACTGAATATAAATGATATACATATGCACACACACACACACACACACACATATATATATATATGTATGTATGTATGTATGTATGTATATGTATTTTTAAATGTAAATGTAAATGCAATTACTGGATGCTCTCCTAGAACAATAAATGCAACATATCATTAAAGAAATCTATATCTATGTATATAAATGTGTATTTCTAAATGCAAGTGTAAATGCAAAGAGCATATGGTTTTGTAGTGTTAGAGATACAACATATCCATAAATTAATGTAATTAAAATTCTAAAGTCTTCAACACATATAATATGAAATCGATCAAACTATTAAACTACATGAGAAATAAATGAAAACAGTAAATGCATATGTATGTGTATTTGTAAATGTAGGTGTAAAATAAATAAGAATAATGAAAATTATAAAGAATACAAGGGAAGGTCTCCTCCCTTCTTGGTAGTGATAACCTCCTCCACACACAACCCTTAAAAATTATGAATAGAGGAATATAATCTTTGAAGAACTCAAAGTTGATTCTCTCTACCTGATGCAATTAGTCATTTTATCCTTACAAACATTTATAGTGATTACTAGAGGCACATAGACCAATTCTTCATAATAGAAGAATTTGATCATACTTTTCCAATGATGGCATTATGAGAAAACCTTAGGTTAAATGAATAATTCCTAGCTAAGTTCTTTAAATCATGTCTAACCGTATAAGAGAAGACCGCTGCTATGTGTACCTGGATACCATGGAGAAAGGCTAGTCTTTGGGCTCTTTCATCAATCATCCTACCTTAAAACATACCAAAAATCTCCTAGCAATTAGACATAGGAAGATTTAATGACTTAAAAAAAAATTATTGCCAAAGCGTAAACTTATGATGACTTAACCAGGCCTAGTACACACTCCCTCCCCATTAACCACTTAGACATGGAAATTAAATGTAAATTTGCTGCTATTTTTAGTCATGTAGGTGTCCAATAAACCACTTGGTGGTGTTTCCCTTCAATTTTATTTACTTGAATGAAGAGCAAAAGTCCTTTGATTACAATTAGAGAATACATTTGAGGCCTTGGTTGTGCAACTGGTGGACCATGGTCACATTTAACACTTGTTACAAAGTTTGGGAGTTAAAACGTTAAGTAGATTTGATTTGTGATGGACACATTTGGATGGTAGTAACAATAGCTTGTAATCTATCAAGACTTGATTACCTTATAACCTGTGAAATTCTAGCGATGAAATGATAGATTAATTATAATGTCACCTTGGGATCAAATCACCATGAAAGAACTTCATCCAACATCCTTATGAGTGTAGGTACCACCAAATAGGTATTTGTTAGATCTATCTTCCTCGAGCGAGGGAAATTCGGGAAGAGAAGAGGAAAGCGAGACATGTAGTATGTCTAAAAGAGGGAGATCAACTAGAGGTCAAAATATTAGAAGAAAATTCCGTAAACTCATAGAATTTTTTCTTGCTAAAGGAGGGTCATGTTCTTATGATGATGAGAACATAGGCGACGTCGAGGTGCCCTTGAAGTACAAACATCTACAGAAATAATTGGTACCCAAGGGACTTCCTCCAATAAACACTGATTTTTGTGCCAACGAGAGGATATATCGCATAACACCATTATCATTACATGGTTTGGGCCTATTTTGCATGGATGGCATAAAGGTCTTTTATGACAAAGTTACTAAATTGATGGAGTATGTTGGACCCTGTTACAGTTACAAAGATTGGATGCAACTGGTTTGATATAAATGAAGTATGCGTAGGTATGCGCTGTCAGCAAATTATATACAACTAAAAGATAAGGATCAAAATAAAGGAGTGGCTATGTACATTGACAGAAGGCCAAAAGCATCAAGGAGTATTGTAGGGTTTATAAACAATACACGACCTAGGTCAACAAATAAGCAACCCAATTGCATATTCGAGGCGCGCGAGGAAAACCGTGTATTCGTATGTGAGATAAAATCAATAACTGCAGGGGAAGAGTTGCTAATCGATTACAATTTGAATCGCTTAGTTACAAACATAGTTACTATGGGGGTGGTATGTACTATGTACCATTTTACCCAACCTCCAATTAATGACTCCAATATACCATTTTATTCTTATGTTTTTTCTCATAAGTCTATTGGTTTCATTTCAGTAATATTTTTTTATATTTAATTTTTGTCATAGTGGGACATTGATCGTACGGAGAAGGCTTTGGCCTAAAGCACAGATCGCAATGTATCTCCAGGTGCTTCTACCAGGTTTACCTCATTGTAATTGTACAAATTAGATACGAGCAAAATGTTTTATTATTATTTTTTTTCATAAGTTTTTTGGGTTAATTTCGATAATGTTTTCAATATTCTTATTGCAGTCGACTGATCAGGGAAAGGCACCAGCAGTAGAGGAGAGCATCCATAGTGAGGAGCAGTCAATATTTTGTGATGATAACATCACTTATTCAACAAACACTCTCGATACGATAAAGAAGGTCCAAAAAAAATGCAATGAAGAAATGGTTAAGTTGATGTTCATAGTGCCTTAGATAGATGAGATAAAAGAGAGGGTTAAAATATTGATTCAGATATTACAAAATTTACAAGTAAGTTGTCATGAGGTCTTTAATTATAACATAAGTTCATTCATGGTTTTATATTTTGTACTCTTTTATGTCATGAACTAAAATATGTGTTGTTTTTATAGGGTTTTTTCCTCCTCATGATGCTCCTAGCCATGATCAAGGTACTACAAGTGCTTCCCGAGGAGTAGGGGTTGGTACAAGTGTCCATCCTGATCTTCCTACGCATACATCACATCATCTGACCCCATCATCCATGCCTATATTGTCGCCTGAAATGTTGGAAACACATACCATGCAGGCATCCGTTAATGCACCCTCTGGCAGCGAACACATTCCACAACATGTGTCAGGACACGTACCTGGGGATGCAGAGGCCACTAGTACTGGTGATGTTTTAGCAGCATTTCCTGAATCTTCCCGTATTACTAGTATGGGAACATTGCCGATCACACTTGTGGTGACCAAGGATTTCGTTCCCATAAAGATAGAGAAAGTCCCAGGTACTTTAAAATATTTTAATTATTATTATATATAATCCAATTGAAATTTACTTATTGATTGCTCTTTTTAGACTATTGATCTGATGATCATTTTGCAAAAAATGATGTTTTTTATAAACATCTAAGTGATATCACATCAGAGCTCTTCGGGCCCACCATGCATTGTGGTGGAATGCTTAAAATCAAGATTTAGAATGGAAGCTCATTAACGTTTTAGTTGTGTTTGTTGGTGATAAAACATTCAAGCTTGAACCAAAAGGTCTTCAAAGGCTGGTACCTATCTAAAAGAGTATGTGAGGACCAATATAGGTCACATTTAGAGAAAAGAATAAAAGTATGAGCATCCACCATGATTTGAGGGAGTGGAAGGACCTAGTGTCAGATGGAAAGGAGAAGGCTGAAAAGAAAAAAGGAAAGACACCATGAGGCCAAGGAAGGTATGTGATACTATCAATAATGTAATTATATACTAATTACTCTTTCTTTTTACATAATCTAACATATTTCAAACTTTTCATAGGCTTCCCTACACATCGAAGGCAACAAAGGCAAGACTAGAAAAACACGAGCAACACAAACTTAGCTTTGGTGGTTATATGAAGTTAGCCGCACGAATTGTAAGTATCAATAAATGAAATATAGTATCCTAATAATAAATTGAAAACAATTTTGGTTTTATCACACCATAGAAGCAAAATTCATGATCTTATGCAAAAATGCTTAGGGTTTGAATTCAATAGAAGTTCCACAGAAGATGACTTCGAAGATTGCCTTCCGGCAAGGCTATGGAGCCATGGCCTAAATGCCTAAGAGTCTTGACTAGGCAAACACAACCTTCCACTACATCTGACACCACGGGTGAAATAAAATCAATAAAGTTTATTTAAAATTGAATGCTTGTGCAATCTATTCAATATTAATTTCCACCATGGCCAATTACATGCCTGAACAAACATTCAAGCAATGATAATCGCACATGACGTGGAATCACGGCCCTAAGCAGTGTGGAGCACAACCTATAGATGAAAGGTCATGAATTGTGCATCCTGGTACTTTAGAGCATGTAGAGTGTGATCAACATGTTGAGCATGATCAAGCTAGAGAAGATTAAGAACATGATGTGGCCCCATTAGGTAAAGAGGACCACTCTAAAGTTCTTTTAAACATATTTAATTGCAATTGGAGTATTAATTAATGTAACCTTTCGTATTTCAACTTTAGAGCATGTAGAGCATCATCAACGTGTTGAACATGATCAGGCTAGAGAAGATCAAGATTTAGAGGGTGTTCAGCATGTTGAGCATGAGTCTATAACAAAAGTTCAGGAGCATGATGTGGACCCATCAGGTAAAGAGAACCACTCTAATGTTCTTTTAATTAATGAAATACTTGTAACAATAATAATAAAACATATTAGTTTAACATTTCTTTCTTATTACACCGGTAATGGCATGGTTTGATGGTTTATAGGTGGCATTGTTGTTCTTTCCACCAAGGTTCAAACCCCATTGGGGTGGTATTGTTGAATGGTTGTATCCGGTTCATAGCTCCGGTTAAAAGCGTTTACCCCTTGAATTAAAAAAAAAAAATCTTTCTTATTGCAGCAGACCCCCCTTGAGGAGGCATCCACGTCACGAGCAGACGACTAGGCGTACATTAAGATCACGAGCAGAGGGAAGAACAACTAAAGGGGGGACAAATATTAATTTAGAAAATGATACTACACTTCAGCTTTATGTATCTTTAAAAAAGAAACAAAAAAAAAAGTGATTGTAATCATATCATGACAACCATATTTTTGATAATATGTAAAAACTAAAAGAATGAAAATTATATGTTAATGAATGAATGCAAATATATTAATTAATGAATATTATATGTTAATGAATGAATGTTATATGTTATTAATGGATGAATGAATGTTATATGTTATTAATGGATGAATGGATGAATGTTATATGTTATTAATGGATGAATGAATGAATGTTATATGTTATTAATGGATGAATGAATGATTAATGTTATATATGATTGGGTATGGGAATTGAGATTGTGATGTGAGGGAGGAGAGGGGCAATGAGCTTCCACCGTCACATGGTTGGCCAAGTTAAGTAGAGATATTAAACTATTCTTGAAACAAAGCTCAATAAGGCAATGCACTTTTCAATATAAGAAATGCATCGTTTGAAGCATCAAACCAATATGCAAAGATGAAAGAAAGTGCTAACTTTTCACTATGGTGGCAGAAAAATGATTCTTTATACCCTAAATCCATGCTCTGCATCATAATTTTAAGTTGTTTCCATTCTAATGTTTTGAGTTTAGTTTGTTTGTATGGCTTTGTATGAATACCACATTGTGTTGTGTGTGGATTTGGTTTCAAAGCTCTGTTTCTTCTATTTTTAGTGGTGACATAACTCTAAAATTTGACTTGTGTGCATAACAGGTTAGTGGAAAAATTGACAGCTTTGAAGGGTTTAGAGGCTCGATTGAGATAGATACATAGATATTTGGATCTTGTTGTTGATGGGAGGCTTCGACTTCACCATGAAATTTTGTACCATCTGTAGGTATGCAAAAGTTTCTCTACTTACATTCATTCTTGATCATAAATGTTGTAAATGATATTAATGCTTCAAACTTAAGATTCGTTTCATTGTTATAGTGATCAAAATGTTATACTTTTCTATACATTCAAGCATTCTCTTGCCCCCTACCCTTTGCTCTCTCCCCCCTCCTTTTAAGAATTTTCTTTGTCATAAAAGATTCACATTTTTGTCTCATTTACACAAATTTATTTGAAGCGCTAGGAGTGAATAAAGATATGTAAAAGATGATGGATTAAAAAGTGTCTTTTAGGCCTCCTTGTAGTGTTAGAAAATAGGCCATTTGTTGCCTTTTGTGTTGGATTCAAAACTTTTGGTTTTGAGGGTTTGTGGAGGATAATATCAAGTGTCAAAAACTAGTGAGTTTGGTCTGGTTTCAGTCATTAGAAGGATTTTATGTTGACTATCCCATTAGATAGGGCTACAAGGGCTACAAGGCCTAATATGGCCGTGATAGATGAAAGAGTGTTCCCAAGTGAGAAGTCTTGTTTGTTGGCTTAGTTTAGCTATGTTAAGAGATTCTGAGTCATTTCCAAGCCACCTAATTGCATTTGGGTGTGTGGAGTTAAAATAGTGCTTAAGTTACTCATTAGTTGTATGGTGTATTAAGGATTCTATCGAGTATTTGAGAGAATCTCTTAAGAGATTGTCTTCCCCTTCCACTCTGCATCAATAATATAATAAAATAAACATGGAAAATGACCGAATAAAATAATTTCTCAAGATTTGAATACGAAGGGACGTGACTTGCTTTATCTCTCACCGATGGTACATTTCAATGAAAGTATTTTTTTTTAAATTACATTGTTTCATTGAATTTTTTATGAACGCAACAGAGGAATCACCGAAAACGTCTGACGAAGTTGCCATAGCTGCAACGAAGACTTCGTCATAACTCCTTGTCAATTTTGTCATCACTGTGACGAAGTATACCGATGGATCATAGAAAAGGTCTGATGAAGTTGCTTAGCTATGACGAAGACTTTGTCATAACTCCTTTCCCTTTTCGTCGCAATGTCGACAAACGTCACCGACGAACCACATAAAAAGTCTGAAAAAGTTTCTTAGTTGCGATGAAGAATTCATCGTAACTCATTGCCCTTTTCATCGCAATGCCGATGAACATCACCTACGAACCACATAAAAGGTCCGACGAAGTTGCTTAGCTACGACAAAGGCTTCATCGTAAATACTTGCCCATTTTATTGAACTGGTGATGAACTTTTGGTGTTCTTTTGATGCCCATTTCATCGATATTCCGATGAACATCCGAGCCATTTTTTGATGTCAACAACCAAAGAAGTTGTGTCGTTATTTCGACGTTTAATTCGTCATCGGACATGCGACAAAAAAACAACGACGAAAATGTTTTTGTCATTTTGTCGTTACACCGATAAATATTTGTCAAACCACCGACGAACGTCTGCCAAAAAATGGTGTCAAATTCAATAGTGACAAAAGACCTTTTAAAGGCATTACAAACTGACTCTATAACTTCTAACTTCTTCCAAATTACCATGACCTTTCACTTCCCCTTATTTTGTACATTTTGCAATTTTTACATCTTTGTGGGACAACTTTTACATTTTACAAAAATGAACATAAGACTTGACCCTTAATGACCTAAACATATATGAAGTTGTCCAAATGACCTTGTTACAAGGTAACACATCAAGATTACATCAAATTTTAGAATTTATTCATGGAAGCATAAGATTGTCAAGATGCTTTTGCATCAATATTTTGAATGGATTCAAGGGTACAAGTGATATGATAAACCAAGGACTTTTTGTGTACGAGTAGGTTATATTGGTTCCAAGATACCTTGTTTCTGTAAACCTAGATGAATTTTACCATCATATCCCATTTGTTTCATAATATCAAATCCTTTGTTGTATTATTCAACAAGTATCTTTATCTCTAGTTTTTTAGTTTGTTCTTTTTATGTATCCTCATCTTTGTACAACCATCTCAGGAGATCAACTTATTTCATTTCATCATAAAGGGCTCCCCATTTTTTGAAAGTATTTGATTTAAAAACCAATGTAGTATCAATATTTGATGTGGTCTTAGTCATATATGGCTTGCCATAGGTGTGGGGAGATAAAGGTAACTTTCCAATTCAAAGAGCACAATTCAGGGTACATTCCCCTACTCCTTATTATTTCACTTGTATTTTGATCTTAACTTCATTGGATTTTGAGGTGGATGATTTTAAGGACTCACAATCAACATATGCTTGAGAAGGAAGTGCTTCACGATTTCTACAAATTTTGATTTTAGTTTTAGAGCTTAGATTATTGCAATACATGAAAGGATTTTGATCTCTTCGTATTGTGATTTTGACACCATTGTGCGAGAATTTAATGCACTAATGGTATATAGAAGGTATCACTTGCATTACATGAATCCATGGTATTCTAAGGAGGATGTTATAGGTTAGAGGGAGATCAAGGACTTGGAAAACCACATCCTTTATCACAAGCCCAACCTTGATTGGTAAAGTAACTGATCCTTTAGATCATAGTTCCTCTTCATCATATGCCTTTATGTTAATATTTTTCTTTGGATCAACTGCACTTTCAAAGAACCCTAATTCTATGATCACTTTCTAAGTACAAATATTAAGACCTTCTCCTCCATCTATCAAAACTCGCTTGATCTTGACTTTATGGACAAGGAATTCAATGTGTAGAGGTGTGTTATGTGGTTTTTGAATGGACAAATCATTGTTCTCAATAAAAGTGAGAGTGTGAGGAGAGGTCATGTGTCCCACCATAGCTTGGAATTGATCTACATGCAAGTCTATATGCACTATAGTAGTAGAAAACACTTTATCTAGGATAGCTTTATGCTTAGGAGATAGGCATATCAGCTCAAGTATGGAAATTTGTGCAGGTGTTTTACCTAAATGCTCTATGAGGTTGTATCATGAGGCTGGTGCAATGGGTTTTGAATTAGGACCTCTAGGGGAAACTATTCCTCTAGGGGTAGTAACATTGTAATCAAGTTCTTTTCCTTTTATAATGAAAGTGTTCACATGATTATCAACCTCATTGATGTTATTTATGACATAGTCATACTTAGTAGCAGTATAGTTTACACCATCACTAGATTCAATGGACTTTCCTTTATCCTTGTCATGCTTAGGGAAAGGATTTGTAAACATCTTGTGATCAAAGTTACTAGGAGTGTGTCTATCAACTGCTATCTTACCATCATCAATAAGGTCTTGTATCACCTTTCGAAGTTTATTGCAACTATTATTTTTATGTCCTTTGTGTCTATGATAGTCACAAAAGTGATCATCATTCCACCATCAGGATTTGACTTGTGGATTATATTCTCTCATCTCAGGTAGCATTATAAGATCATTTTCAAGTTCTTTTAATTTCAATTCAAGCAATTGTCTCAATGGTGTATAATTTTGTTTAGGGAAGCTTCTTCTTTTTTTCTTTTCCTTTGTCTAAAAATGAACCTTTAAGGTTGTAGATAGGTAATGATATTTTAGTCATTTTCACATCAAAAAATTTGTCATTGACCACATTATTTTTCTTAACCCAAAAAGGTGTCTTGTTGGTCAAGCTTGAATTTTTATCTTTGTCATTATTAAGTTTAATAGCTCCATCATCGATGAGATTTTGTTCGATTTCAAATCCCATTTCTATGACTTCATTAAAGGAATCCAAGCATTTGAGGTGAATTCCCTTTACAATTTCCTTGTTCAAATTTTGACAAAAAAGGTCAACCAATTCTTTGTCTAGATTGTTATAAGGTACTTGTTTTTTCAAATGTCTCCATATTTGTAAAAATCACACAAAAGATTCTCCTTATTTTTTGCTTGGTGTTAAAAAGGTCTAACATGGTCACTTCAATTTCACAATTGTAACTATAATGTGAGAAAAATTTATCAGCCAATTCTTGAAAAGATTTGATGGTCGAGAGTAATCATGAAAACCATTCCATAGCTTCTCCTCCTAGACTGTGAGGAGATAATCTTATAAGATATGTCTCATCAACTACGAATTCCAAGGTAGCAATACAAAATTCTCTTAAGTGATCTTTAGGATCTCCTTTTCCCCTATATTTATCAAGTCTTGGTATTTCTTAGTGACTAGGAAAAGGTGGCATTAGTATGCTTGGATTGAAAGGATAAGGACATATATCTTCAATAGAAAACTTTGTAGGATGATGTTTTATTGTTCTTGAGAGTATCCAATTCCTATCTCAATGCTCTAAGCTCATCCAAAATAGGATTATTTGTAGGTGCATTTTTTGACGTCTTTGAAGATCCCTTGTAACCAGGTTGTAAATAAAAGGGTCTATGATCTTTGATTCTATTATTTTTTGTTTTGGTATGCTTAGATTCACTAGATTCATGTTTTTCATTCATCGTGAGTAATGATATGTCAAAATCAAGAGGCAATTTGATTCTTTCATCAACAATGCCCTTGAAGTATTGTTGCAAATTATGTTTGACTACCCTTTTAAGGAGTTTAGTGAATCTATGATCATGAAGTGCTTCTTCTATATGAGATTGGGCTACTTCATTATTAGTTTCATTTGTTTCACTAGTTGCAACACTAATGTGATCTTCCCCATCAAAATAATTTCCCCAAGGGTTTCCTTCTTCTTGAAATATTTGTATTCTTGTTTTAGGGGACATAGGTGATTGTTATGATCTTTGACCTATGACTAGACAATGTATGAGACTCGAGATTAGGATGCAATGAAAACTAATATGATGCTAAGATAAGATATGGGAATGGAATGGTATGACTCTATAGATGACAAGATTGATAAGATAAAAATGCAAGAACTCAAGAAAACTCTAAGTCTGAGGATAATTGTGATGCAATGCTTTACCCGTTCTATGATGGATAGACAAAAGGACAAGTGATCAAGAGAGGGTATGATAAAGTAGGAGATGATGAACTCCAAGAATATTTCCCTACTCAAAGGTGATGATATATTCCCTAACTCAAGGATGATGAACCTCAAGTGATATGGGTGATTAATAGCAAATGTTTGATTCAAGACCTAAGGAGAGTAACCTAAGTGCAAGCTAAAAGATTTGTTTGACCAATGATTGATATGCAAGGACTGAGGACATGACTGAATAGAATGATCAAAATATGCAAGGACTATGTGGAATGATTTAAATATGCAAGGAATGAAGGATCAAAACTGAAGAATGATGCCCCAAGAGAT